>VDFB02295178.1:0-162865 GCA_007258455.2 Sequoia sempervirens
AAACCCCTAAAAATCGGATTGCTATGAAAAATCCAAGATAGGGCAAAGATAAAAATTAATTATAATTTTTCTCCTTGGAAAGTTCCATGGCCTCCAAAAATCACTTGCACATGTGATGATGGTTTCATCTTTTGCCTATGGAGTAATTAAACCACCAGTTTCACTATGTGTTAAATTTGAAAAATATTTAAGACATTTCTAATGCTTTAAATAGATATTTGAAGGGGAAAAAGGTAATGCTTTCAAATGTTTTAAATTCCTTCTTCAAATTCAAGCACGGGAGGTAGAAATTTGTAATCAAAATTTGAAGGTTTAGTGTTAAAATTCATTAAAAGGCTCTTGTTGGTGTTATACTCGGTGTTGTTTTCACACTTGGTAGAGGTTATAAGTATTAATTAACAATAAAAAGGACGCAATAGTGATTCCCATGGCATTGAAAGGCATTTCCACATGGCATATTATCATCACAAGTTTGTGAGGGGAGTTTCAAGTTGAAGTTGCAATGCAAGGAAGCTTGTACAGATAGATAAGAGGTCAGTCCATGTTTTAAAAAAAATGAAGGTCCTACAATATTCCACGCAATCGCTACATACTTACAAAGTTAACCTGCACGACCACTAGCCCCTCTCCCCTATAAAAGTGGATCTTTGATTGGTTATGATTGTTGCCGACTAGATCAAGGAACTGGGCACTACGTTTAAGTAAATACTCACGAGCATTTATTGGGGTATATTTTGTGTTTGCTTTGACCAAACAAAGACTGCAAAGTTAGGTTCCAACATTGACCCTTCAGCCACGTGGAAGACTGACGCTCCATTGCTGCTTGAGGGAGAATAAGTTGAATCAAAGTGCAATGGCCTTATGTCTTCCGGTGGACTTTTATTTGTTAATGTTCTGCTGATTTTACATCATTGGTTGGTGCTACAAGAGAACTCCTTTCTCATGTGCAAGTTGAGTTTTAAATTTGTAATTCTTTTTCTTCTGCTATGGTACCATTTTGGCTGCCGTTTCTCTCATCTAAACTTGCAATAATCTTCAACCCAGCATTGTAATGGTCTTATATCATGTGGAGGAGCTTTGGGAATGATTCGCAGCCTTTTTAATGATGAAACCTGTTATTTTAACCTTCCAAAAGTGCTCTGCAACTGTTCTCACGCCATAACTGTGATTCTGGCACCATTTCAAGCATTTTTAAGCTGCCTGTAACATTTACAATGCCCATGCTTCGAACTGGGAGGTATGAGGGTTGTTTTGAGTGTATAAAACATGTAATAATCATTGTTCTATTGCCTAAAATCACTATGTAGCCTTTTCCCATGCCATGGCAACTGTTTTAGTGTTGTTTGAACCATTTTTGGAGTGCTAGTAGTGCTAAAAACGTCCAACACCATTAAACAATGACTTACAACTTCTTTTGTCTGATTTGGGAGGTGTTTCAGGTAGTTCTTACTTTTTTTAAGCCTACAACAAACCTCTGGTCATCGTGAGGGTGAAGATCATCCATGTGAGAAAGTTTATATATATATATATATATATATATATGGATCTAAATTGTTTTTCATGCTCCTGTTCCTTGTATGTGTGTTTAAATGCTTGGAAAGCTGAAATCGACCAGGAAAATGTTACCAATGTCTAGAATGTGTCGAATGATAAACAATTCCCAAATAGATGAAAATAAAGTCCAGTCACTAGGAAAGGTAAAAATGCATAAAGTGTCACAAACAAAATGCATAGACAAAGGGGTTATTGGCAAATTGTTTGAAAACATGTCAAATTGATTACACAGATAGATTAACGAAATTATGAATGTTAAAATATAAGTTAAAAGTATGTTTCAATGGTCAATGTATGGGTAAACAAACTATTTAGAGTTAAGAAAATATCACCCACAAGTACAAATATACAAGTAAATCAATTTTTCACATAAGTGAAACTTGTGCACGAGAATGAAGCAAAACATAATTCAATTGCAAATAAAAGAGCAGAAGAGAGGTAAAGTGAAGATTAGGATGAAATAGAATATTTTAGATGCCAATTTATTGCAAATAAAAGAGAAAGTAACTTTTCAGTGCCAACAGTGTATTAAATCTTCTTCTCCCTCTTCTTTAAAAGGTTATATCTAGTCATTTGGAAGGGCTTTGAACTCTTTTATGAGGTTATGGAAAAGAAAAATCTCTATACATGGAAGATGTATGTTTTGGGTGAAGGTCTATGTCTATAGGTCATCACATCATGGTGGTGTTATATCTTGATCTATGGCATTTATGAATACATATTGCAATATATGTTTTCTCCTTGACCTAATATGTAATGTTCTTTAAGTGGGAATATTTAAGGATTGTTGTCTTCTTCCTACATATTTGTCACAATGAACTGTTTTCATTGTTACTTTTTTTTTAAGAGATAGAGTAAATGCTCTCATGGAAATAGTGGGAATGTTATATTATCAAATGGATTATTAAGTATGGCTATATTGTAGGCTTTAGATATTTTATTATCATAAGGTGATAATACAACAAATTATCATCAAGATATGTTTAATATTGTGATATAAAATGGATAAACCACAAAAGTGGTTTACAATTCGAATGAGGAAGGAAAACTAACAAAAAATGACTCCATGCCAAAAAAAATCATTCTTGGGGTTTGAATGAAATCATTGGTTCGAACGAACCAAAAGAGGGTTCACTCGAACCTAGGTTTGAGCGAACCCATTAAATGCATCCCGCCAAAAAAGCACATGCAAACCCCTTTTTGAAACGGGGTTCGAATGAACCCTGGTTCGCTCGAACCCCCTGGTTTGAGCGAACCCCCCTTTTCCCCGATCCTTGCTCTTTGCCACCAAAAAAATTTTAAAAAAATCCCTTTGAAGCTCGAGTTGAGCATGAAAATGGAGGAGACTTCATGAACCCAACTGGAATCAAGTAGTCCTCCAAACGAGCTATCCAACGACTATAATTTTAATATGTTTTGGTTTTATTATGTATTTGTTTTTTAGTTTTATTAAACATAGGTTTTTCACCGAAAATGAAGCTCTTTGTTCTACACATGTGGAAAAATAGAAGATTATCAAAAAAACAAATTGAAAAATATGAGTGCACCAAATATTGAAGTCCTTGATCCAACAAAAAAAAAATGAATTTCGATACATACAAAAAAGGTTACGTGTTATATGGCCCACATATGTCTGAATTGTAATTGGTTTGACTTCAAAACTTGATTAAGGGAATAATATTCAATAAAACACTATCTAACCAAGTGGAAGCACTAGATATCGGAGTTACAAATCTAAATTTGAAAGAATTAGAATTCTATCCTTCATGGAAAAAAAGTTATACATTATACGATGGGCGTCACTCCTTAAAAATGTTGTTTTCTGAAAAAAAAACTAGTTTTCGAGGGAGATGGAAAAAGAGGTGCAATCTTATTCCAAAATTTTTGAAAAAAATATATTTAGAATCTACAAACAAAATGTCACAAAACTCTAGTTTGCATCATCTTCAAATTCCTCACGGTTTAGCCGCTATAGGTGCCTAAAAGTGAAGATTACTTAGAAAAAAATATTTTAATGTCCAGTTTGGCCAAAAATTGTAAACCACTATTGTGGGATCACCTAGATGCAAGACCTATGACTCTGTAACCCATGATAGGCACCGATTTGTCTCTTGTAGTTCTCTCTTCTAGAATGGTTCCTAAAAAATGTATAAATCTTAATGAACATCCTTTTAAATCTAATTTATTATAGTTTGGTTATCTTCATAGGGTCTAAAGGATGTAAATGACATGTTTAAGTTTCACTCATTTATCACTCCTTTGGACATTTGAAATCAAGACAAGTTTTTGTAAGTTATTTGTTCACTTTGTTGTTTAAAGCTTAAGGGACCATGCTTGAGTTTGGTGAAATCTGTACTACCCATTATTCGTATACTTGTGAACATGTTAATCATTTGCAGCTATAGCTTAATTTAAAACTAACACAACAATGAATCTATGAAAGTGAATTTAATTTGTTGTATTGTGCTAGTTGGACCTAGTTTCATCCCTATAGCATTGTGTGTTAAAAAATTATCATTATTTCAAACCAATGATAAGATTACCCTCCTGATTCACATGGAGCTCAAAGTGTAGAAGGCTTCCCATCTAGCCTTGTTCATTGGATTTTCCTTGTCCTCAATTTAATCATAGAGAAAATATCTATCAAATTTGTTTGATCCTTGGGTTTAGGTGCTATATTTTCTATTAGAATTGGGGGTAGCAAAAAAAGAACCAATAGATTAGAGACTATGCTAGGGAACTTCTAGATTTATTCATTTGGAATTTAAGAGTCAAATAATTTGAAGATCTGGAGATTTGGTTTAGATATTGAAGAATTTTATACTTAGAAGAATAATGTGTTGCAACACATCTGAAGATCTTGTAAAATAATGGCGCTTTGTTGGTGAAAGGAACTCAAAAGTAAATTTGACCTATGAAGAAGCTTCTATTTTCTTGAATATTTTGTCCTCTTTGGAGAGGTGGAAACTCTATAAATGAACCTGATAAATTTTGAAGAACTGCTTTTGTTTGAGCACAAGTATTACATAGATATATAAATTTCTAGCTAGAGAAAGAAGATTTTCCAAAGTCTACAATAATTTTCTAGGTATTTTTCATGGCATGTCTTTAGGAAGGAAATAATTGGTATATGAAGGTCATTTGTAAATATTTTAAGAATATTTATTCCTTTATTCAAGAATGTTTGCACTAGAAGGGAGGGAATAAAAGTGAATTGAGTGAGCATGTATTTTTTTCTATGTATGTATTAGTAAAATATGCATGGAAATGATGGATAGTTATTATTTCATATTGATGCATATGTTATAAAAACTTACGTGGTCTTCATAGACCAATAAATTTTGTGCAATCAACAAAAGAAATGAATATTTCATGTATTATTTGGTAATGATAAATGATTAGACATATGAGAGCTACGGTCTTGTAATGTGGAATCTTGAGATCTTATTAAGAGAATAGAATTGTGAACAAATGGTTGTGAGGGTGGTAAGATTTCATTGAAAGAAAATCAAAAATTATATTGTCATTTTAAGTTTTCCTCTAAAAATCCAAATGTAATTATGCAAAGCTTGTTGGTATGTGGTGACTAAGCAGGGGTTCGAGGGTGCAACCCTCAATTTTTTTCCCCTTTTTGCACATCAAGGGGTCGGTAGTTAATTTATTGTTAGCTAACAAATGAAAAATAACTTTATAAAACCCTAATTCTAGAAGCTTCCAAAAAGCTTATTATAAGCGATTGGGATGTAAGTTGTGGTATGGTATTCACGAGATTGTAATCTATTTTGTGTTGGATAATAAAATCATTGGATGGCTGAGTTTTTGTGGATGTAGCCCATATTAGATGAACCGCATTAAAATTTTGTGTTGATCCTTTTTTGTATTATTCTTCATTGTTATTTTTGGGTTATTCAATCTGCATATAATTATTAATGTTTATTGCTCTAATCTACCTAAACCCTAACAAATCTCACATCTCCAGCCATTTCCTCATAAAAGGTTGTTCTCTGTTGAAAGATATAAGCCACTTGATTTTAGTGGTATTCAAGGTTTCCTAAATCATGTTCCTAATGAACTTAGGGAGAACTTACAAAATTCAATGGAAAAGGCTTTGAATCAACATGTAAGCACCAACAAGATTTCAATGATCTAATTGGAGATTATGAAGTAGATGTTGAAAACGTTGTTATGAAATTACTTGTTCAATCTTTGAAAGAAGATGCTAGAGAGTGGGTTTCAAATTTTCCAGTGTCTTCCATTGCCTCATGGGAAGAGTTCAAAGTTATTCATTGATCGATTTGATGAAAGAATTGACGTATGTTCATTGATCAACAAAATTGTTGACATCGAGAAGGATGAAGAATAGTTGGTCCCAAATTTCAATCTGATATTTGCAAAGACAATGAAATATATCATAGAGAATATTAGACTAAATTATACAATATTTTTTCTTGTATACCTTGCCACATTTGATGAAAAAATGAGCTTCAAATTGAGAGACAAATAGCCCGCAACACTTCATCAAGATTATGCAATTTCTAGGGACATTGAAAACAACTCAATATATACAATGATGAGAGGAAAAATGTTTGCAAATGTTGGTTATCCTAGAATATCTTATGCAATTGCTAGGGACATTGAAAATAACTCAATATATTCAATGATGAGAGGACAAATGTCTACAAGTGTTGGTTATCCTATAATATCTTATGCAAACAAAATATGTAAATAAAAAAATAGAAATGATTGTCAAAATATATGCAACCTTATTGTTACAATTCATCCATCATTGCATCATTCAAATCATGGTGAGCTCAAAATAGGTTTCCTAACCAAGAGGCACAACTCCTCACAAATAGGAATGACAACGAGTTGCTTCCAAACATCCTCATGCTTCCCAAGCCACCTTGTCACAAAGCAACATCACCCAAGGGAAAAAAACTACTCCACAAAACCCATGACATATGAGGATTTTTTAGGACACTTACAAGATGAACCATTAAGGATTATAACCTTCACAAGACTTCACAAGATTGGAAGAACAATCTCCCCAACCCTAGGTTTGACAATTGGGTCATTTTGGAAGGTTACACATAAAATGGTGCAAGAGATGGCATAAGTCCTTAATGATGAAACTTGAGAAATAATTCAAAGCACTAATAAGACCCTAGGACTATGGTGAACAACCATTTTTTACATATTTTACCCATCTGAGGTCCTAAAATTAAGAGGAGCTAACAAGACAAAAAAGAGAGAAAACTTGACTAGGTTTTTGAAGACCTAGTCGACGAAAATGATTGCCGCAGGAAAAAAAAAAGGAATAAAAATTAACTGAAAATGGAATTAAAATTATAAAACCACCTTATATCCATGGTAAAGAGGGTTTACATTCTATTTTTTGTATGGGAACAAGGATGCCCCAATATAGGACTAGGCTTCCATAAAAAAGTTAGTCAAAATTTACATTTTTTGGGCCTACCAAGACTAGGGCCACCCCAGTATGGCACCAAGCCACCCTAGTATGGAACCAATCCACCCCAATATGGCACCAACCCACCCCTATATGATACCAAGGCACCCCAATAATTAAAAATCCACCCCAACACACTTAGAAATATTACAAGTGAGTTTGGGGACTCTTAAGTTGACCAAGCCACCCTAATATGACACTAGATCGTCTAATTGTGAAATGTGACCTCTAAATTCATTTTAAACACCAAATTAAATATTCATAAATTCATACTATAGAAGACTAGCGATTTTTGGAAGGAAGCGAGTGAAGCACAATGACTGTAATAAACCTAAGCATTTTTTTTCTCTCACTATTCATTGCAAGATCGTGGTTTCCTCCTACTATGAGCATTCTTGGGCATTTTGTTTGGGGATAGGCGAGCCTTGTCTATGTAGTTTTTTGGCAAGGTTGTTGCGGGCTAGTTTCTCCTTGCTGGAGTTAGCTCTAGAAAAGCCTATTTCTAGGTACGAGAACCATTTCATAGAGGTCACTTCTCCTTCAATGTGTAGAATCAAAACCCCATGAGGCTAAAGAGGCACATAAATCGAGAGGGGGGATATGGCGGATGAGTTGGATGATTTTTTGTAGCAAGACTTCCTTTCAATGAAATAAGGAGACTCTCCAAAATGTGGCTGAAATAGTAAAGGGTTGGATTTCACAGGAGAAAAAGGAGCTAAACCCTCTAAAATGTACAAAGATGGAGCAAAAATAGTAAGTGATAAGGAGATGAAAGAACAAAACAATGATGATATTGGTAAGAATTTAGAGTGTTTGCTTCGTGATGATGTGGTAGATAGTATTATTGAATTCCAACATAAATTTTAATTTTTAATTTTTTTAGAGGAATTCCCTCTAAAATTGATTTCCTCAAATGGGCTAAATTGAACTGGGAGAATAGGGGATGGGAAATTAAGGCTTTGAGGGGGATGGGAAAAGGGTATGTCTCATGTAAATTTAAATCAGCTAACCATGCACAAGCTATCCTCTAGTATGGAACATGGGTTATCTGTGGCCATATATGTTATCTATAGGCCTTGAACTTGGACTTTCACCCTGAAGGCCCTTCCAAATCTAGGCATCTCATGTGGATTGAGTTACCATTTATAAACCTTGCCTTTTAGACCAATTTAAGGGACATTATTTCTCAACTAGGGAGACTCCTCTAGTGTAAAAACAACATAGATGAATTCTCCATCCTAAGGGTACATGCATGAGAATTTGTGGAAATGGACTTAAATAATCAACTTCCTAAAAATATCAAATTGCTTGGGTCAGGGTTTGAGTTTTTCCAGCAATTGTTTAGCTTAATAAACCTAATTCTTGCTTTTTTTGTCATCAAGATGGGAATTTAATTAGGGATTTTCCTTTTAGAAAAAAAAATACACTCAAGCCAACATATTAGCTTCTTCAGATACACACCAGTTGAATCAACATAATCAGCCTACTATTATACCTAGTTTAGTCCAATTAAAACAATAAGATAATGTCATCTTAGAGGAAAATGGTAAAAAGGATACATCCCCCACCTTTAAATATGTCATCATGACTAATGGCTGGAGGATGATTAGGAAAAGGAAGGAGCCTTAAAGGCCTATTATAACTCAAAATGGACAGTCATTATCTCAAAGTTATAACTGCTCCCCTACCAAGTCCAATAAAAGGTTATCGGATAAGGCATCACCAACTTCCTTTGGTAGAAAACTGCCTCAATCTCTTCTTAAGGGGCTTGTATCCTAATCTCCATCTACAAGATAGGGATCTAGATCTCCTATTTCAGCTACAAAGAAACCTAGGAATTCTGAGCATTCTCTTATACTTGCTAATCAATTTGAGGTTTTTCCACAAGTTAAAGAACTCTCTAACTCTACCTAATCATTAAATTTAAAACTCTTTCTTGGAATGTTAGAGGGCTATCTCTCCCTCACCAAAAGTTTGAATTTAAGGATGCTATTGTCAAATGGAAACCAGATATTGTTTTTCTTCAAGAAGTCAAGATTAATGGTTCTCGCCTCTCCTCTTCTCTATCCAACATACGAAGAATTCAACATTTTTCCATATGTTACATCTAGATGGTAGGGGAAAATGATTGGTCTTGCTTCATGGATTAATATATTTTTCATTGATAAAGGGGAGGATCCTTCACATAATTGTGTGTGGATTCTTGCTTTTATCAATGGTCAACCTATTGGTTTTTTCTCTGTTTATGCTCAAAACATAGCCAAAGAAAGATACAATTTATGGGATTGGATGTCCAAACATCTTCCCCAAGCTGATTGGGTTATAGGAGGAGACTTTAATATGGTGGAGCATCATTCTAATCATAGTTGGGTTAATCATTTAAAGCTAAGTAATGAATAGTTTGATAAATGGTTATTTTGTTGTAACTCGGTGGGGATTATAGATCCTATTTTTTTTTAAAATCAAGTCATCAAAATTGATGGTACACTTGGACTAATTGTAGGTGGGGTGATAATAGAAAGCTTAGTAGATTGGACAAGTTTTATATCTCTCCTAACATACAAGTAATGCAAGACCCTATGGGGAACTATGTGAAAGTAGACTATTCAACTACTCTCTCAAATCATTTTCCATTCAATTGTGTCTTTACAAGGGATAAGATTGAATAAGTGGACCCATAGCTGCCTTTTAAGCTTGATAATTCACACCTTAAAATTCATTCTTGTGTTGATGCTTTGGTCAGTATTTGGAACTCTATACCTAAGCCAAAAGAAGGCGAATCTTATAGGAACTGGTGACAAGTTTCTATCTCTAAATGTGTTGATTTCTTATGATATTTTGGTAAGGGACTTGCATGGTAGTGAAGACATAAAGAAAAATATTACAAGGGAATCTAGAGCTGCATAGGAGAATGTTTAATTCAAATCCAAGAGATATTGCTATTCAAACTTCTATAGCTTCTATTAAAAATCAGCTTCGTAAGTTGGATATGTATAGGGGACAAGGTGCCAAAATCAGGGCCAAATTACATTGGTTTAAAGAAGGTAACAAAGGTTTTAAGTATTTATTTAAATATATAAAATATAAACATAAAAAACAATGTGTTGGTCCTAGGCATGATGAAAATGGAAGGATTTATACCAACTAGGAAGAGATCATAAATGTGTTTCAAGATTTCTATGAAAAACTTTTCAAAGAAGAACATCATTGGAAAGATGTTCAACTAGTTTTAGAAGATATCTTAAAAGGAATAATTCCTAGAAGGGTGGACCAAGATTATATTCAATTTATTGATCGTGACCTTTCCATGGAGGATTTGGAACATGTTTTCTCTATGGCCTCTCATAAAATTTGAGGAACTGATGGGTTATCGATTGAATTTTATCAAACTTTATGACATCATTGTTAGGAAATATTACATTCAAACCCACAGTCTTAAATCATTTCCTACATAACCCATGAGAGATAAACATGCATACAAGTTTTCCAAATGCATATATCAAATAGACAAGCCACAAGATAACACAAGATATACCCTGGGAAAACCCTTAAGAGGGAAAAACCCAACCTCCAAAAGCATCCATACTTCATCATATTATTCAGTAATAAAGTGATACAAGAGTTACAATGAATACCTTTGAAGCATCAAGCCCTCCAATGCATTCCCATGTGTTCAAGCATGAATCCACACATCCCATGCCATGCTTCACAAATTCACTCCACAAGAAAACTCAATAATGACAACCAACCTAAACCACTACACGTGTTTGATTTTATAGACACAAGCTCACACAAAATACAACTAGTGGTAAGGTGAAACCATGTACCACAAAACCATGTGAACACAAAACCACTAACCCCTTATTTAATATTTGGTACTAAGACATCACTTTATTTAATATTTCCCCAATATTAAATTATTATCACATGTCTCCCACACATTAAATAATAATACAATGTTATAATACAACATCAAGTGGTCTCCAAATAATTACCTAGTGTGATTAACCATACCACCAAGGTGCATCACAACTAAATAATTATTTAATTACAAAATTATGATGAATCAATTTATGCAATGGTGTACAACACCATGTCCCAACATTATCTCAGTTGTTGTATACATTGCATAAGGGATCAATACATGAAATACATCATTATATCCATACATGAAACCACATGAACCTCCAACATGCTCTTGAGCTCCATCAAGATACCTACAATAAGAACAAAGTGACCACCATCTCAAGCAAGAACTCCTCTCATCCTCTAACATGCCACCTATGGAAGAAAAGGAACATGCCAAGGTGAAGATGCACCAATCCATGAGCACAAGCAACAAATCCAAGTGATAACAAAGGCTCTAACCAAGCTATTGTCATGAAGTAAAAGCCCACACGATCAAAAATAGCATCCAAAACACATGCTAATACATCCAACCATCCATACCTTCAAGGTATCAATACATCAGTAAACTCATACCAAGAACATATGCAACCTATAATCTACAACCACAAGCTCCCTATATCAAATCTATTAATGAAGTACATACATATCCTAGAACTCCCACTGCATAGGTAATGTCAAAGCATACCAATTCTACCAATCAACAGTACATATCAAGGTGTGCTAAGTAAATCAAAGAATGAAGTACTAAGAACAATATAAATGATCCACACATGCAACCCAAGAAGCTACATAATATCTCACAACATGTTGCCACCATCCTCCCCAAATGAACATCCAAGGAAGGAACCATGAAGAGAGAAACCTGTAAACCATAATTTCCTTCTACCAACACCTCAAAAAGTGTAATTTTGTATCAAGTATAATCTCCTAACAACCCCAAATGAAAAGCCTCAACAACATCCATAATACTCAATCTCGTAGATCAAGTACAACATATGAATCAAAGTAACAATTCCAACAAGGATGTAAGCCTCTCTAATCAAGAATAGCAAACTCATAGAAACTATCCCAATACTAGAAATCATCCCATAAACCATCTCTTAACAATCCTCATCGAAGAATGATATCATAAACTCAAATGTACAAGGAGATAACCATGCCATAACATCCCTCAAATGAATCCTCTAGAACTAACTATCCATAGCTCAAGATCCATATCTATGAAAGATAAAGCATATAAAATCCTACTAAACTACCCTCAAATGAGTATCCATAATCAAACACCATGAATCAAATCAATCCCATGAGAAATAAAAGCATGAAACATAACACATCTGAAAGATATAATGGGAAAATACCTCTCAAATCATAAATTATCGAGTAGACCAAGAGTGGGGAAATAGAATACTCCTCCAGGATAACCAAGAAATCATGACTCACTCCAAGAAAAAAATCCTATATCAATCCATAATGAACTCACATCCATACATAGGTGAAAGCTCCTTGGCCTTCTTGTTGAAACCTCTAAAGAGTAACTGTCTCAAGAAAATGTCTCTAAGCACAAGAGAACTCCAACCATCACCTACATCTCTAAGTATCCACAAGCCTATAACCAATCAATCCATGCCAAACTCCAAATTCAACATAACACCATCATGAAGTAATCAAGAAAATGATCAATGTACTCAATATAAAGATAATCACACATGATTAATGCCAAAGCTCCAACTACAGAATTAGGAACCTATCATGACAACATGATCTAACCATCTCCTCGTAGGAGATCACATGCACCATAACATACATCTTGGTCTCAAGAGAACATGTAATATGCCAAACTCTAAACTAGTATCAAGATTATAACATGACTTCATAAGAATCACTCTAAACCAAGAAATCATATCTCCAATCACATGAAGATAACCATACCAATGATGCATCCATGTCATTTCCAACAACTCCCACTGAACTGTTATATGAGCTACACATGGCATCACGACTACCATCCTCTCTATGATGATCATCCAGGACTACACACAGTCAAACGCAATGTCAGAAACATATAAGTAACCAAGATCTCCAAGCCAAGAAGATACATACAACCACCATCAAAACATCATAAACCAAACCAATCCAATCCAACACCACCAAGTCATCATTGTCAAAAGCTCCCACTAAAAGTGTATAACCAATAAATGTAACAAGCTATCATGACATCATGATCAAACCTCATGCTACAAGTCCCATCAACCAACTAATCAAGTACTCAAATCATCCATCCTCTCAATCCCAAAACAACATACTGATGCACAAATAACCACAGACAAGGCCAACTAATGAAATCTACAACAAAAATGAATCACACGTGGTGGATATAGAAAATCCACATCCAAGTCATCCCACTGCAAGTGAATGGATAGCTAAACCACAAACTGCATAACTCGTAGATCCAACCACTAAAACATGCAAACTCGTCATCACATTACTAACTACAAATTGAGATATCAAAGAAGCTAACCATGTAGACATCAAGACTCAAACACCAAATCAACCACTTATCTAATTTTACAAAAATGTCCACAACTGAGTAATCATAGTCAAGGAGCCAAATAAGCATCAAGAAGATAAGACCAATCTCCTAACATCAAATCATATCACCACCAAACACCACATAAATGATCATGTCATTCCAATGCATCAAATGTACCTACATACCTATGACACCATAACCATAGCCATCACTATACTTGTACTCAACTATCACCCATACAAGACTCCAGGTCTCAAACCATGTCCAACCATGTACTCAAAACCGAAGACAACCTATGTACTTATCACCATCAAATTCTCAACTTTGAAAATCACCTGTAAACCTATACATGGAAGCACCAATATGATAATCATCTATAGCATCATAAATAAAATAAGACAAAACATGTTCTCCCTCAAGGTTTTTCCTCTTGACTCATTCGGATGCTCACACAATCACACTCTAAATCTTAGGCACCTATAGGCGATCAAACAAGTACCAAGCTCAACTTGTTCCTCAAACTAATAAAAAATATGAACCATTGTGTAGGACACTACAAATTCTCTCTAACGCCTCTTCAAAATCAAAAATCTGATTTTGTATGCAAAAGTTATGACCAAAACCATGCAAAGAAGAACATCTGACTTCTAGGCTTCAAAAACATATCAAAATGGAAAAATCAAGGAACCAAACCTATACCACTACATAGTGCTCAAAACCAGCTTTCCAACGACTACAAGAAGTCAAAAATTTGACATACTAGGCAAAATTTATGCTCATTTGAATAAAATTCCTCCAATCTGGCTTATAGGGGGTGCATTGGTGGTGCCCGGGCAGCCCACCGGCAGCCTACAAGCACGACGGTGGTGGCTGACCAGTGGTGCCCCGAGTGGTGGATTTTCAATCCACTTTAAATATGATTTAATTTTACCTTAAAAAAATCCATTGCCCCTTGTGGGTGGGCCTAACCGATTATCCATTCCACTTTAATCTTGTTGAAGTCTAAAAGGGGGGGTGGCATAATTTTCAATTTCAAATTTTCATTTAAATTTTTTTTGGATGGGCAGTTAAAGATTTTGTTTAAAGTCTAATTGCATTTAATGTAATGAGCTGTGTAGACCACCAAAGGTCAACACTGCAATTCTAGCACCTACCACCTGACCGATAGTAAGTCATGCACTTTCAAATCATGGGTATCGGGTTTAAAGGTTCTAACAACTTTTTCAATTTTTTTATTTTCTTTAAAATATTTATAACCCTTTTTCGGTATTTTTGCAAGTAATTTTTTTTCAAAAAATCAGCTCTACGTAATATAATTTTCTGCAGAAAAATAAAACCTGAACTATAGATTTTTATTTTTTTATTTTTCTACACATGCCAAATTAGGGTAAATTGGGCCTTTTACTAAGAAAATTTTCCTTTTTTTCAACTTTTCTAAAATAGGTCAAAATTTATGTCAAAATTTGTCTCTCAGCCAACCTGAATCCAACCATGAGGTACACTTTATCTAAAGAGGTCATCCATGAAATTTCCCCTACAAAACCCTCATATTCAAACTCAAACCAAGAAATCCTTTTTCACCCAAATTTGGAAAACTTCATATTTGTAATAAACCCAACAAATCTTGGCAACTCAAAATCCCAAATCTACATAAAACACCTACAACATGTGTTCCATATCTTGTAATGCCTCAAACCCTACATGCATGTCCATGTCTTCAACTTTGCAAAAAACTCTCAAACTAGGGTTATAACAAAATTCTTCAACCATGAAAGCTTTGATACCACTTGTTAGAAAATATTGCATTCCAACCTACAATCTTAAATCATTTCCTACATAACCCATGAGAGATAAACATGCATACAAGTTTTCCAAATGCATAGATCAAATAGAAAAGCCACAAGATAACACAAGCTATACCTTGGGAAAACCCTCAAGAGGGAAAAACCCAGCCTCCAAAAGCATCTGTACTCCATCATATTATTCAACAATAAAGCAATAAAAGAGTAACAATGAATACCTCTTAAGCATCAAGCTCTCCAATGCATTCACATGTGTCCAAGCATGAATCCACACATCCCATGCCATGCTTCACAAATGCACTCCACAAGAAGACTCAATAATGACAACCAACCTAAACCACTACATATGTGTTTACTTTTATAGACACAAGCTCACACAAATACAGCTAGTGGTAAGGTGAAACCATGTACCACAAAACCATGTGAATACAAAACCACTAACCCTTTATTTAATATTGGGTACTAAGACATCACTTTATTTAATATTTCCCCAATATTAATTATTATCACATGTCTCCAACACATTAAATAATAATACAATGTTACAATACAACATCAAGTGGTCCACAACACTCACATAGTGGCTAGAATTGTCCTCGAGACTATTTTTAACATTGGAAATAGTGAAGATGGTGATTGTGAGTCCAAGCGAAAATATGTGTATTTTGAATTCTTCTAAGATTATTAGTGATGGCGAGGAGGATTCAGAGGATGGAGAGGAGGATTCAAATGAAGATGATGCTCCTGTCTGATGGCGGCATTCCATCTTAGCGTGAAAGAGTGAATGGAAGGGAACTCCTTTTGGTGTGTGTGAAGCAACAAGGAAGAGAAAGAGTGTTGCATGGAAGCTTGGTAGGAAGCGTCATTGAGACTCTTCCAAGGCTAGTGTTGTTGATAAAGCTAAGGAAGGAGATGTTGATGGTGATGTGGAGGTTGATGAGGTTAGCATTGGTGTTGGAGCTAAGATTTTGGTGGGAGGAAATGTGCCCTCCCACTCCATGGTTGGCTCTACTAGTGGGTCTATTGAAATAAGATGTCTTGTTGTTTTGGAGGTTGCTGTTTTTGAGGATTTGGGTGGCTCTGTTTTTGGTATTGAAGGTTTGGCTACAAAATTTGTTAGCTCTGATGTGGAAGATGAAGAGGTGGGTTTCCAATCTCATGAGGGCTGGGAGATGGAAAATACAAATGTTTCAAATGAGGATTTGTGAGCCCTAGATGAAAATTTTGCCCCTTTTTCCTGTGATGGATTTGGCTTGGATATTGGGTCTAAGTTTGATCTTCTTGATGAGGAAGAGGAGTTCCTACTTGATATTCTCTTAGAAGCTCATAGGAAGTCACGGGGGTGTGAGGAGGTTAGAAATAATGTAGAGGAGTCTCATTCTCCTTTCTTTTGGGTTACATAAGGGTTTCCTTACTCAGAATGCTCCTATTGTTCAGGATTGTTTGTTGTAGAACATTTATGGAATGAAGGATTTTTCCACTCATGTTGCTCCTATTTCCCCTTATCTAAGTGAGGAGGCTACTTGTAGTTTGCAAAAGAACAAAGGCTTGGTTTGTGATGGTTCTAGTGCTCTAGGGCAGGTTGTTGCTTCTCTGTAAGTGAGGTCATTTCTCCTGGGGTTCCTTCACCTTCTCTTGTGGAGGTTGTTCCTGCTCCCAAACCTAAGATGGGCCTTAAAAAGGGATTTCTTCTCCTTGTTGTTGAAGAGGGGGATGATATTTCTCCTCCTCTTTCTAGAGCTCTTGTTGGTTCCCCCTTGACCCTTTCAGTTTCTGAGCCTCCCTCTAATGGGTTGGATTATGCAGTTGAGAGTTTGTGCAAGACTGATTCTACTTCTACTGTTACTACCCCCACATTGGAGGATTTTCATGCTAAGGAGATAAGTGATTTGTCTAACTAGTAGTTAGAGGTTGACTATAATGTTACAATTTAGTCTTTGAATTAGCTCAAGTCCTCATTGGTTGGGAGATTTTGTGGTAATCATCCTAAATTCCACGTTGTTAGAAATTGGGATCTTCAGGTTTGGAAGATTAGATTTGAGGTTACTGCGCTGTGTAATAGCTTCTTTCTATTTTCTTGTCCCTACATTGAAGATTGTTCTAGGATCCTTCATGAGGGCCCCTAGTTTCTTGGCTCGAATGGACTATGTCTCCAAATGTGGTTCCTTGTTTTCAACCCAATGACATATACTTTTAAGTTTCCTATTTGAGTTTGTTCACCAGGGATGCCTTTGGAGTTTTGGACTGAACAAATTTTCATGTGTATTGCTAATTCCTTTGGTCAATATTGTACTACAGATAAGGTCACTAAATCAATGAAGCGTATGTTAGCTACTAGATTTTGTGTGTTAGTGGAGAATAATTGTATTCTTCCCACTCAGATTACTTTATCTTCTATATTTGGTAAGTGGGTGCAACAGATTGATTATGAAGACTCTCTGATTATTTGTATTTCTTGCGGTAAAGTGGGTCATGCCTCCTTTACTTGCTTGAAGAAGAAAAACAACACACTATTTGGAAGAAACAATAAAAGGTGACTAATGTTGTGGAAGACTCCACTATATGTCAAGAGCTTCAGAATGATGTTGTTGATGATCCCTCTAAGTTGGACCCCTCTACTGATTCTTTGGGCTTGGCTATTTCTAGTGGTGGTCTTGTCTCCTCTCCTTGTAACAAAAAGTTGAAAATATTGGTGGAGATGAATCCATGTATTATGATTAAGCAAAAATCTCTGGAACAATTCTTTAAACCACCTTGACTTAGTCTTTGGTGGGGTGGTGGGGTGGTATCCCCTGCTACATTTCACTTTTTTTTTGGGTTGTCTTTTGGTTGTGCCTTTTGGGAAGTCTTGTCTAGTGGTTGTTTCTTGTCTTGTTGGACTTATTGATAAATCTTTCTTGATGTAAAAGGGATCAGGACCCTTTCAAAATCCCTGCTTACCTAATCAAAAACATCAAGTGGTCCCCAAATAATTACCTAATGTGATTAACCACACCACCAAGGTGCATCACAAATAAATAATTATTTAACTATAAAATTATGATAAATCAATTTATGCAATGGTGTACAACACCATATCCCAACAATCATATTAAGGAATATTTTTATCTAGTTTATTTGGAAGCTATCAATCAAGGGTCATTGGGGCCAAATATTAATAAGGGTTTAATCAAGTTACTTTCAAAAGGAAAAATACATACCTTATTTCTAGATGGCAGCCTATTACATTGCTTAACACTTCCTATAAAATTATTTCTAAATCCTTAACTACTAGGATCAAACAGGTGGCTAAAATGATTGTTAGACCAGAACAAATAGGCTTCCTAGGTGGAAAATTTATCCTTGATAACTTAATATTGGCCTAGGAAACAAGTGAATGGGCTCATCTATCAAGGCAGAATGCTCTATTGGTTAAGATTTATTTTGATAAAGTCTATGATAGAATGTGATGGAGCTTCATTATTAAGATGTTGTTGGTGCAGTCATGATAGGAGGGTTATAGAAGGAACAGTCTGGACTGTGCAGCAATGAGTCAACACAATGGAAACAACATGAAAAAATAGATATGCAAACATAAATCTTCATTAGTGTAGAATACTTACATGCAACATTGGCCACAAGGGAAAATTACAAGGGCTCACAAGCCTTTCCTTAAAGGATTACAACATACCACTGGCCAACAGGCCTTATTACATGCCCTCAAAGGGTTGTTGTAAAAATGTATTGATCTCAATCTAAATCTACTGAATGATGAACTACTAACTGATCTCTACAATGATTACAATTCATATAAATAGGTTCCTCAAGCTCCAAAATAGGTCTGCATCGGCCACAAGGGTTAACAATCCAATGAATAATGAAGGTCAATCACAAAACATGAATAGATAACTCCACACGAGAAGATGTAAATTGTAAATCTCCAAGATAGGTCCCAAATGAACCCATGGTGCTTGTATGGTGTCCCATTAGGATTTGCACGATCTGGAACAGGTCTACAATAAGAATTCAGGACTAGGTCATCCCCTAAATGTTATGCCTAGTAACACAATGAAATTCTAAGAGCAGTAACGTTCGGTAGGAAAATGCAAATGATATGAAATTTGGATATGTAGTAGATGTTGATGTGTGAATGCTATATCTTGCTCTGTGAGCTGAGAAACAACAATGTGGTAAAATATGGAATGAGCTACTAAAACTACTACTAAATGTAATGCAAGAAAGAACTTTTTTTTTGTTGATACAGGATTGCTTTACAACTACGGATGCTCCTGCATCAAACACCTGAGGTTGGAAGAAAAGTGAGTCCCTCACTTTCCAGGGCTAAGAAGAAAAGCAAGACAGTCCACCTCATCTTGAGAAATTCATGATGAATCTTCTACTATTCTGCCTTTCCACCTCACAAGATAGTCTTTGTAATGCTTTTTCCTAGTGCTTCTTCTAGTTCTAGTATCCAAAATATGTTCAATTTCCTTTGGTTCCTGATCTTGTAATTGCTCCTTCAAATCTGCTTCATCACCAATATCACTTGATTCTCCTTTATGAAACTCATAGATGTCTGCAACATTGAAAAATACATGATATACCCAATGTCTCTGGTAACTCCACTTCATAGGCATTTCTTGAATCAAACTTCCTCAAAATCTTGTATGGTCCAAACTTCCTCATCTTCAGCTTGTCGTATGTGCCAATTGGAAATCTCTCCTTCCTCAAATATACCATTACTTCATCTCCAACAACAAATTCCTTATGTCTCTGATGCTCATCTGCCTTCTCCTTATACTTACTATTCATGTCTTCGAAATGCTTTCAGACCTGATTATGTAATGTCTCCATGAAATCAAAAAACTCGTCTTCCTCTGCAATCCTTTTATCCTCCATACCGATGTCTCTTAATTCTGCAACACCTCTAGGATTTGCTTTCATAACAATTTGAAATGGTGTCTTCCCTAAACTTTGGTTCACTAAATTATTGTATGCAAACTCTACCTGTGGTAAAACTATATCCTAACTTCCTACCTTATCTCCAACCAAACATCTCAAGAAGTTACCCAAAATTTTGTTCACTACCTCTATCTATACATTTGTCTATGGGTGATATGTTGAAGTCAACTTCAAATCCATCTTCATATTCTTCCACAATGCCCTCCAAAAGTATCCAATGAACTTGGTGTCCTTGTTTGAAACTATACTCTTACATAATCCATACAATCTCACAATCCCCTTGAAAAATAAGTCAGCAACATGCACAACATCATTGGTATTTTGACAAGGAATGGAATGTGCCATTTTAGAAAACAATTCCACCATTACCATGATAGAATTGTAACCTCTCTATGTTCTAGGTAATCCCAAAATTAAATCCATGCTCAAGTCTTTCCAAGGTCTCTCCAATATGGTCAAAGGTTTTTACAATCTAGTATTATGGCTACTCCCTTTCACAACTTGACAAGTTCTACAATTTTGAACATACTTCCTTACATCCTTGTATATCTATAGCCAAAAATAGTGTTCACTCACTAAAGCTACTGTCTTATCCACTCTTAAATTTCTTGTTAATCCTCCACTATGCTTCTCCTTGATCAAATTCTCCCTCATTGAACTCCTCGGTATACACATCTTATTTGCTTTGAATAGCACACCTTCTTGAATAAAATAGTCCAACCATTGGCTCCAATCTATCACTACTGGTCCTTTACAAGCTTTCCAAGCTTCACCAAAATTTTCATCTTCTTCATACATAAGCTTCAATTCTTCAAATTCCAATATTGCTATTCTCATTTTTGTCAACAAATTCCTTCTTTTACTCAATGCATCTGCAACTTTCTTTGACTTTCCATTCCTATGCTTTAACACAAATGTATAACTTTGCAAGAATTCAACCCATCTCATATGTCTTTGATTCAAATTCCTTTAACTATTCAAATACTGCAATACTTGATGATCTATATACAACACAAACTCCTTAGGTAACAAGTAATGTCTCCACTTCTTCAAAGCTTGAATTATGGCATAGAATTCTTGATCATAAATTGAGTATCTTCTTCTGGAATTGTTCAACTTCTCATTGAAATAAGCTACAAGTCTTCCTTCTTGACTCAATACCACTCCAATTGCATTTTCCTTTGCATAACAATCGATTTGAAATACTTTGTCAAAATCTAGTAATGCTAGCACTAGTTGCTTTGTCAGCTTTTGCTTCAAACATTCAAAACTCTTTTGTGCTGTAGACATCCAATTGAAATCCTTCTTATCTCCTCTCATGGTCTCTATCATAGGGAACTAAAAACACTACTGAAACTTATAATAAACTTTTGGTAAAAACTAGCTAGTTCGTGAAATGATCTTACTTCTCCAACATTTACCGATGTAGGCCAATTTGAAATTGCTCTCACTTTCTCCAAATCCATCTTCAATCCTTCAGTAGAAATAACAACTCCCAAATATACCAACTCTATCTTCATGAAAATACACTTCTTGACATTAATCAACAACTTCTCTTCTCTCAACCTTTGTAATACTTGTTGGATGTGCCACAAATTTTCCTCTCTAGTCTTACTAAAAATCAAAATATCATCCAAGTAAACAATGAAAAAATTACCCAATAATTTATTCAATACTTCATTCATCAATCTCATGAAAGTGCTTAGTGCATTGGTCAATCCAAAATTCATCACTAACAACTCATATAATCCTTCATTAGTCTTAAATGCAGTCTTCCATTCATCTCCGTCTTTGATCCTAATCTGATGATATCCACTCTTGAGATCAATCTTTGTAAAATATTTTACTCTACTCAAATATTCCATGATGTCATCCATCCTTGGCAATGGAAATCTATAATTGACAATGATCTTATTGATTTCTCTTGAATCCGCACACATTTTCCACTCTCCACCCTTCTTTGGTGCAAGTACAATAGGTACCACACATGGGCTCAAACTTTCTCTAATCAATCCTTTCCTCAACAACTCTTGTATTTGTCGATTCAATTCTACATTCTCTATCTGTGTCATTATATGTGATTCTTTGTTTGGAAAACTTTCTCTCGGTATTAGATCTATTTGATGTTTGATACTCCAGACCTTTGGAAAATTGTTTTGGTACATTGTTTGAAATGATGTCTTCTTCACTTTCTCCAGTGGGATTCTCTATCTCTAGACCATTACTTTTCTTTGGAATCAATACAAAGCACATGTTTTCATTCCTCAATCCACTAATAAATTTCCTTCCATCCACCAAACATAGTCTAGTGGTGCCACAAATTTTAGTCTTCTCCTCTTCCTCCAAAGGTATCAACTTGATTCTTTTTCCATTTGATGTCAAAGTATAAGTATTCCTTCTTCCATCATGAATAGATTTCTTATCATATTGTCATGGTATTCCTAGCATTAATTGACATGCATGTATAGGCATAACATCACAGTATACTTCATCCCTATATGATCCAATATGAAATTTCACCAAAAAAATTTCATTCACCAATATCTTATGTTCATCTTGAATCTATGCTATCATTTAAGGGTTTGGATGTTTCAATCTCTTCAAATTCAACTTGGTTACCATCTCCTTTGAAACTAGATTATCAACACTACCACTATCAATGATAACTTTACATACCTTTCCTCCATAATTACATCTGGTTCTAAATAGACTTTTCATCTATAGTGGTTCTTTAGTCACTTCTTCATGCATCAAAGCTCTCCTCATCACCAATGATTCGCCTTTCTTAGGTTTCCCAACTGAATTAGGGGATCCACCATGTTCTTCCTCCACATATGTTGTCCTTCTGATATGCTCAGGTTTCTTTTTGTTACTTCCTTTATGACACTCAAATGCTCTATGTCCTTCACCTCTACACTTGAAATAGGTTCCTCTAATGGTCTTCTCTCAGATCTCCCTTCATTCCTCTAGTATCCTTTGTTATGGTAAGCATTATGACCTCTATTACTAGGGTATAAATTTCAATCTTCTCTTCCTCAATGGTATGAATTTTCATCCTTTTCTTCACTTCGGTAGGGTTTTGAATCTTTGCTTTGTTTAAACTTCTTGTTCAGCTTCTCTTCTACCTTCAATGAAAATTGGTATGCTTCTTCAAAATATGTAATCTTCACCATGCTCAACTATTCTTGATTTTTTTTCTCAGTCCATTGATATATCTGGTAACCTTCTCTTTACTTGCTTCATATGACCTTTTCTGATTATCATCTTGTAGAATTCTTCAGTGTGCTCCTTCACAAATCTTTCTTTTTGTCTCAAGTTTTGCAATCTTTTCAACAATTCAAGTTCATTATCTACTGGTATGAATTGATTCTTCAAATTTATCACTATTTTGTGCCATTTGATGATTCTTACTTTGCCTCTTCTATTTCAGTCCAATTGAATTTCTTTCCACCATAATGTAGCATGACCTTTCAATTTTATTTTTGCAAATTTGACTCTTTTCAGATTTTCAATTTCTTCATATTTGAAGTATTCTTCCATTTCATTGATCCAATCAATCAACTCTTTGGGATTCAAATTTCTAGCATAATTTTGAATTTTGACTCTAGGCTGCTTGCCAATTTTTGAAATTGCCTTCAATATCTTTACTTGATCTGATTCTTCTTCTCCTTCACCTATGGTTTTTGTAATTTGATTCGCATGTTCTACTTCATCCTCACTTTTGTCATTTTTCCTAGGTTTTAAGCCTCGCCTTCGATCTTCTTCAACAACATCTAACCAAACTCACATCTCACAATATTTCATCCATTATTATAGCAACATTCACATAGTAGGTGCTCTCCTTGGTGGCATCTCATCTGCCGGGAATAAGTGCAAACACCGCCATTTTGGTGAATCCTTCACATAGCGGGCTTCCTTCCTCCAGTAAACGTTTGATTGAAAAAAATGTAGTCTACCTCAATTCGGCCGATGCGCGCGCATAAGGGAATTCCTTCCGGCAAGTAATCTCACTCGATGCAGCGATTGCATGGGTAGGGGGTTCCAAAAGGAATAGTCTAGACTGTGCAGTAATGAGTCAACACAGCAGAAATAACACATAAAATAGATATGCAAACATGAATCTTCATTAATGTATAATGCTTACAAAAAAATTTGGCCACAAGGGTGAATTAAAAGGTCTCATAGGCCTTGCCTTAAAGGCTTACAACTTACCACTAGCCAATACGCCTTATTACATGTCCTCGAAGGGTTATTGCAAAAATGTATCAATCTCAATATAAATCTACTGAATGATGAACTATTAACTGATCTCTACAATGATTACAATGCTTATAAATAGGTTCCTCAAGCTCCAAAATAGGTTCACATTGGCCACAAGGGTTAATAATCCACCTAATCATGAGGGTTTGTCACAAAACATGAATAGATAACTCCATGTGAGAAGATGTAAATTGTAGATATCCAAGATAGGTCTCAAATGAACTCGCAGTGCTTGTATGATGTCCCATTAGGCTTTGCATGATCTGGAATGGGTCCGCAATAAGAATTCAAGACTAGGTCATCCCCCAAATTCTCTGGATGGTAACATAGTGAAATTCTGAGAGCAATAACTTTTGGTAGGAAAATGCAAATGATCTAAAATTTGGATATGTAGTAGATGTTGACATTTAAATGCTATATCCTGCTTTGTGAGTTGAGAAACAATGATGAGGTAAAATTTGGAATGAGCTACTAAAATTTCTACTGAATGCAATGCAAGAAAGAACTATTTTTTTGGTTGATATAGGATTACTTTACAACCAAGGATGCTCCTACATCAATTGTAATGGATAGAATTCAGTCCCAAAATATGTAAGCATGTGCAGATGCTCTTTAATGATGCAAATTCACAATTGGTGATTAATAATTCTATGTTTGACATATTTCCTATGCAACGTTCAATTAGACAGTGTTGTCCATTGTCTCCATTTCTTTGTGTTAGTTGTTGATGCTCTTGGTTATCTACTACAAAAATATAATCAAATGAATTTGATTAAGGGAATTTCTATCCCCATCAATGTGGATGTTATAAACTCACACTTTGTTGATGACAATTTTCTATTTATTCAAAATTTTGAAACAAAAATTTATAAATATATGCATGCTTTAAATTTGTATTGTGAATTTTCTAGTTCTAAATTGGCTCATCATAAAATTGAATTTATTATGATCAAATCCACTCCAGCTCCATAATGGATTCCTAAAGATTAGAAATAAATTATACATGGGAAAATTACAAGATATCTTGGTATTCCTTTTGGTTTTAGGGTTTCTCTTCATGATATGTGGAATTGGTTTTGTTGATGGTGGAAATAGCACAACATTAAACAGAATATCACTATTCTATTTCTCCTGAAAGAGAAAGAAAACATATAGTAATCTAACTACCAAGGTCCTCGTAGTTGGTTCTCAACTGTGTTGATATTGTTCAATGGTCAATGTAATTGTAATATGCAAGGGGGCTTTGTTGGTAATGGGGAACAAAACCTGCATTAGATCAACTAACCTAAGTTTGGGGGGGCGGGGGGGGAGGGGGGGGTAGGTTTAAATAAAGATAAAAGATAGATCAGAGCCTTGAAACAAAAGAACATGAACAAAACTTTTTAATATCCAGACATGCATATCAATAATGAGTGTTTATTTTCTTAATCAAAACTACAACATGATGTAATCCATAGAACAACCTATACCACTACATGCATTCATAGTGCTTAATTCACAATCATAGCCATTCACTAAACCTTTTACTTCAAAAAAATTAAAAATAGATCATTCACTCATCATCAAAACATAGATCAAATAGATATAACAGAAATTTCATTCACAAATAACTCAATGAGATAATCTTGAATCTAGTTTCCTCTATTGATTCTCATCAAATAGAAAACATTTAGGCACAGAAAAATCACTAGTATACGGATTGATTATGATTCATTAACTTTATCCAAAATATCCAAACTTAACAACATATAAAATGTATAAGACTGTAAAATATAATCAAGTTCAACTGAACATTTCAAAGTATCTATGCTAACAACTGTAAAAATTCTAAAACTATTCACTATTCGCTATCATCAGGTGGCTAAATTTTTTTTCAATCAGCCGACCTTTACAAAATAGAGCCAAGAGATACATATAGACATTGTCATGCATAAATTTCTCTCAATCAAAACTCAAATCCACAAATCAAGGGACGAGAACTAAATGAAGAACTGAACTATTGATCTTTAGTTACAAGGTTGAATTGCTTCATTGCACAAACTTTTGATGCCCAAGAAAGCAAGTGAAACTGAAGAATGGAACTGGAGTCAAGTTCATGTCAAAACCCTACAAAGAGAAGATGTGTTAAGTGGAGAAGGTGTTTTTCTGCCAACTCATTCCTACGTTGCATGCTCAAGGATGTACTCATCATAATTAGAGAACACTTGTTGAAGGGTAACCAAATTAGGCCCATCCAACCAAACATCCTCAAATTTAATCCTCTTTAATTATGCTAAAACCAATTTATGTACCTCCTTTAATTTGATCACTTCCCTTCTAGCAGCCTTTGCTTCTTCCCTTATGTCCATAAACCTATCTAATAACAAATCCTCTCCATCATCTCCTTTTTGCATCACCTCCTCAAATCTACTCCTCCACTTCTCCCCCATCTTGTCCAAAGAAAGACCCTCCTATCTAGATTGACTAAAATAGCCACAATTGCCTCTAATTCATCAATCTGTTGATTCAAGTCTTTACTCACCTCTTGAATCTCATTTTTATGCCCATGAACAGACTTGGATTTGTATCCTATTATACTCATAGTTTTCTCAACAAAATCCGCATTATCATCCTCAAGAATTGACTACTCAAGTAGAGTTGACTTAGGTATCTTGCTAATGTCCTTAAGCTTTTTAATATATTCTTTATATTCTTCATCCTACTTGTCTAGACCTTCAACATGTTTCAAATCCCCTGCCAACTCAAGTGTTGTTTCATGAACCTTGAAACTATCAATTAACACTTCATCAACCTCTTGATTGAGTTTATCAACCCATCTTTCCAACATTCCCACTTTACTCCTCATATGCACCAAGTCATCGGCTTCCTTCCTTGTTAATAAGACTGGGGATTCAAGAGCAGCAACTTGTTGAGAAATCAGAGTCGAGACGTGTTTTAAAAACTTATGCAATTGATCCAATTGAGCCTTAAGCTCATCTTTCCTTTTTTTGTCTTTGATCATCCTGGACTTGGTAGAGGAAGCTACAATATCAATTAAGTTCATTTGTTGGTTTCTTGTAGGTCTTCCCAAATTCACCGTACCCAATTGATAATAAGTCATTTGCATCTCGTCCTAGTTATTATCCACCATTGGTATTGCACATTCAACAATGATTTCTCATGTGTCTGTAAGTTTGGTGGAGTGAAGAACCTGGGCCTTCTTTTTGGGTCTCTCCTCAATTTCCTTCATCATCTCATCCCAATTGAGAGGTTGAGGTTGAAATATTTGTTTCTTTTCCAAGTCCAGCTTTAACCATGTAGGAGTTGTAGGAGTAGTAGCTACTTGTGCTGAAGAAGAAGTAGCAGTGGTAGAAGACAAAGGTTGCAATATAGTAGTTCTAAGTTGAGAGTCAACCTCTTGCACATTCTGCTATTCTATTTGTGCCTCTTGTGCAAGCCTCTCAACCTCTTCTTTTTCTTTTTGTTCTTGCAATTTGTTGAATTCAAACTCCTTCTTTAGACATTCCTCTTGTTAGGTGTGAGAGCAAGCACAAAACCATGAGCCATAGGATCAGAAACACAAAACCAAAATACACCTTCCACGCAAGAGATCTGCAAAACAATATGTGCAATTATCTTCAACAAGAAAAAGCTACAGAAGAGAGAAAAAATTTCAAGAAGATATGAAAGCTACAGATATTCTCCCGTTTATAATTACAATGGGATCAAATCCTTATGAAAGGAGATCAAAGCCACAAAAGGAAACCCTGGGTGTGCACACTTAATAATTAATAATTAATTAATTATTAATGTGCCTGAGACACAACAGAAGTAATTAAGTGATAAAGTGAGCAATTAATTAACCTATATGATTAAATTAGTAAAACAACTTATTACTCTAACACCCCCATAAGATGAACGGGAAGTAGCTAAACACTAAGAAAAAAGATGCATGAAAGCAAAAGATGTGTCACAGGAAAAACAAAGGCCAAGTAAGATTACCCATGTGTACAAGCAGAAGATCTCTATAAAGAGGAGAAATAGAGAAAACCTCATGGGAAAAACTCTACTCCAAAAAGAGATCAAAGGTGATTGAAGGACTGAAAAGCCTCCAAATCAAGGAAATGTCTTGAAAAAGAAGAACATGTAGAACATCACAGAAGCATGAAGAAGCTGCAAACTCTGTCAAAAGATGACTGCTACGGTGTCGAAGAACCTCCTCTGAAGATATGATGATCAGGATCAAGAAGACAACAATCTGCATGAGTGCCCCCAACGACACTACTCGAATCAGATGGCAAACAAAGGAAAACACCTGGAACTCGAAGATACAAATGGTAAAAGTACCAAAATTCTGAAGAACTAATCATGAAAAAGTGGAAGGTCGCCTCCAAAAATAAGGAATGTAAGAGTGACCATATGGTAAGTGATCCATCTCACGGAAAATGCATGGGTAACCGGTGTTGCATTAAAGCCTAGTACATAGGAACAAATACGTATGCATAGCTCACTCCATGGGAAACCAAAAGGAAGCGTAACACCAACGATAGAAACCCCCATATAATCTTTGAAAAGGAGGTAGCCAGACTGCGGGGGTGGATGCCTCAATCAAAGCCCTTTCAGTTACTGACGATTCCTACTGATCGATCTTAGGGTTTTTGGCCCCTACGGAAGTGGACAATGGCGTAGGTCCGCTTGGGCTGAAAATGCTTCTAAAAAATCGAACACCCTCTGATCTGGCAAAAAATGCCTTTCTTCAAACCCTCACAGATCTGACAAATGGAAGCCAAATTTGACGAAACAAAGGTCGATCTTGACTATTCCGGCAGCTCTGGAATCAATGGAGAGGTCTGATTCATGCCAAAAATGCTTCGAAAGATGCCCACCTCCAAATTTTGCAAAATAAGCAAAGGAGATTCAGATCTAAAGCTGCAACCCTTGTTGAAGAAGAAAACCTCATAAATCGAGAAGGGGTTTGTTGAATCCACGCTCTGATACCATGTTGGAATTGTGAAACAAGCACAAAACCACGAGCCATAGGATCAAACACAAACAAATACACCTTCCACGCAAGAGATCTGCAAAACAATATGTGCAATTATCTTCAACAAGAAAAAGCTACAGAAGAGAGAAAACTTTCAAGAAGATATGAAAGCTATAGATATTCTCCCATTGATAATTACAATGAGATCAATCCTTATGAAAGGAGATCAAGAAACCCTAAAAAGGGAAACCCTAGTGTGCACACTTAATAATTAATAATTAATTAATTATTAATGTGCCTAAGTTTAGCTTAAGTAATTAGTGATAAGTGACTTAATTAATTAACCAATATGATTAAATTAATTAAGTAGTAAACAACTTATTACTATAACACCTCTTCCAACTTCCTTTCCTCTAACATCTAGTCCGTTTTCCTTTTCAACTCCTCAACATAGTCCCATGCTTCCTTGGACTTCTTCTCATGTAGAGCAAGCTCTACATCCTCCTTCTCTCTCTCCAAGTGTTCTTGCTCTTCCTTCTTCCTATAAGCCTCCTCCACAACCTTAAATTTGGCTTCAAGAGCTTCTTTCTCTCTTATCTACTTGGCCTTTTCCTCCTCAAGATCATGGATCCTTTGTTGCAAAGCCAATTTATCCCTTTCTTCTTTCATTCTAAGATCCTACTCCTTTTTCTTTTGTTGATTAGCCAATTCATCAATAGTAGCTCGAGCTTCCAATTCCTTTTGCTTGGTTGATACATCATATTGTGCTTTAGCAACATCTTCTTGTTGTTTGGCCAATGCCTTAGCTTGTGCCTTGGCATCTACTTCCCTTTTAGCATCCTCAAAGAGTTTCCATTGATCCTCTTTTGTTAACACATGCTTAGTCCATGCATCGTCTGTTACATCAAGGGAAGCCACTACATGAGTTTCTTTGTCGAATGGGGTAGCCTTAGAATCTATTGCAATATCATGTATCTCTACTTCAGGCTCCTCTTTCAACAACACATCTTCTTTGTGGAGGGTTCCCATGAGCATTCCCTTACTTGGTTGCTCTGTAACAAGGGGTTGAGTGGATGCTTCTCCTACAATAGATGTTGAATCATTAGCTTCTATAACGGTCTCCCCTTCATGTACCTCTGGAAAGTCTTGGGAATCAACCTCCTCTTCTAAATTAGGAGGTAGAAACTCTAAGGGCTCTTTAGGAGCCATCCTTCTCTTTTTCCTCTTGTACCCTTGAGTGGTACCTACAGCCTTCCTCTTTTTTGATGGTTGAGCTTCTAGCTAGTTAACTCTTAAGCTAACCCATTGCATGCTTCTATCCAAGACTAGTCTTGCAACTTATTTTATATCAATAGACTCTTCAGCATTCCAATCCACTGGATCAAGATCCTTGGTGCCTATCTTATTTGTATCATATTGGGGATCCAAAGTTACCCCATCATCATACAATGTCTCTAGAATATCCTCCTTGATCCCATACTCAACCATGAGTGGGATAGATAATCTTTCATAATTTGTTCTCCTAAGGTCATAGTCATCTTGCAAATCCATCCAAAAGTCCTCTAATAGATTGAAATGTTTGTCAAAGAGACTCGGAAGTAAATCCTACATCTTGTGTCTGAGATCATAATTCTTCCTAGAAGTATACAAACCCAACTTCAAATAAATTAATTCATCACAAACAGCCTTAGCTGCCATAATGTGTGGACAGCTAAACTCACCCAACTTCATGGAGAACTTGTGACAACCCATCTTTTGTTTGGTGCCAAATTTGAAGTTGACAGCCAGAGCTTGATATATGAACTCCATTAAAACAATTCTATTGTTGTAGCACCTAGGGATCAAGTGGGTATGACCATCAAAACCTCCCAATCTAAAGTAAGTAAATGTGGGGTACTGAATAAACTAGTGTCCCCATTCATTGATGAAGGCCATTGCCTCCCTACTCAATTTGTACCCAACATCTCCAGTGAGCCTATTAATGCTAACATAAAGGAATGCATCATTAACCCTCCTATAATGTGACTTCGATGCTTGCAAGGTAACCTGACTATAGTGTTCACACACCTTCTTTTGTCCTTGGGATTCTCCCAATATGCCCACTATATTGAGTCCAAGAAAAATCCCCATCCTAGCAGCTGCAAAGATCACATAAGAGGTCATGAAGAAACTCTTGGTTTCTCTCACTCTGAGCATCTGATTATTTATGCTCTCTAATACCACCATAGGCCAGTCAAACTATTGTTTTCCATCCAAGATAGCTTGGATAAATGGGAACATCCATTCTTTAAATTGAGAAGCATCTCTTTTTCCAAATACTCTGAAGAGCAACATGTTTATGTCCCCAATCTCCTTGCCAAATTCTACCCTTTTAGGTTGGTCAGGAAGCTTAGTTAGAGACTTCTTCTCTACCCTCATCTAGTGCTTGTTCATGTGGGATCTATTGGTTTCTTTGTTGCCACTATAAAGCTTCAGAGCTTCTGCTTCATTTAGCTACTTAGGATTTTGGGGAACAGGTGCATCAAACATAAACCTAATCATTTGGGCTATTAAATCAATGATAACATTCCCTTGTGAATCCACGCACTGCCTAGTAGTAGGATTGTAGGCCCCAACTACTGCTAGTATCAATTCTAGACATTGAACAAATAGTGGGATGATAGCAACATGTGCTAGTCTAGATTGGACGATCCCTTCTGCCCTTGGTGTAACATCTTCATTAAAATTTTCATCCACCAATTCCTCATAGTTGAAAGGGCATAATTTGGTATCTATAATATTTTCCCACTCATAATCAACCTTGCTAGCAGTGAGAATAGCTTCTTTATGTTTACACCTCAGAGTGTAGGGGAGCTGCTCCACTTTAACCTTCTTTGGCTTGGCTCCCTGCCTTGAAGTTTCTACCAGTTGGCTCCTTTAAGAAGCCTCTTCTGATGCTCCAAACATCTTTCAATTTCTACACTAAACTCCTGTATTAGATGAACAAAAGTATAAAATCAATTATTCATGTAATACCATCCTCTATTTCCTTAGGAAAACTTTCATACTTATCCAAATCTCACTTTCATCAGAAGTGGAATCATTGAAGCATCAGGGACATGAAATATTTTTCAACACATGGTGGGGTCGAAACCAAAACCAAGACAATACCAGAAACTAATCACTAGTTCCAAGTTCAACCTCCACTCCAGCTCCAATTTCGCTTAAGGACAAGTGCGAAGACCCAAAATTATGAACAACTAGAAGCAGAACCATTTTAGGAATGAATCCCGATACTAAACATCCTCGAGACAAGTTCTGTCTTGAGTCCACTCCCACCAGTTTTACCATAAAAATAGAGCACTTCATTAAAGACATGGTCACATGGATCTAAGGACCTAGGTCACATGATCTACAAGGAAATCAAAAATAGAAGATCTTAACCCCCACACCTCAACTATACAAAGACCAATTTAAACCTAGAGGAAACTATTTTGTAAAGGTTATCGAGCAAACCCTAGTTTGCACAATACGTTGACTCAAAAATTTAGGGCATCACAAACCCATCATAGAAAACACATAATTGACACGGAATTAAGATCATAAGGGTTCCCAAATTAATTTTAAAACATTTAAAGTACGGAAAACCCCAGAAAATAGAAGCCCTAATTAGAAACTAGGGCACAACAAAGCACACCTACTACAAAAGTGACAACAAACAAAGAGTGAAAAATGGAAAAGAAAAAATAAAATGGAATGGAAAAATAAAGGATAGAAACAAAACCAAAAAAAAGAAAACAAGAAAGAAAAAAAAAATTAACAGAAAAGATTTTCATGAACGCACAAGAAAAACAACACGCAAAGCATGAAGACAAAATGACAAAGTAGAAATGGGAAAAGAGAGGAAAAGAGACCCTACCTCAAAACGCCCACAAGGAAAGACTGAAACTTGTCAGAAATTCACAAATTACCACGCCTCTGCAATCAATTCACTCTTCTCAAAGTTCTCCTAGCTCTGGTTTGCTAAAAAATTTAGATAACAAGGATAATGAGCTAGCTAACCTTAATTATGGTTTTAAAAATGATTTCACACATGTGAAGAACCTTCAATTAATGCAATAAAGGTGGTAGGTCAGGCAAAGCAAACAACACAAATAGACAATTAACTCTCGTGGACACCAAGGATAGAGCAGACGCAGACCCGGATCTGGAACCAAACAAGAAAGTTTTGACAAGTTCCTCATTGAACTCCAAACCCGGTCCTAGTCCCACGACAAAGAACTAACAACAAAAAGAAATGGGGGTGGTTTCAGATCCAAAACCAAAATTGGAACTTTTCCAAAGTTCCAAGTTTGGTTACAACTCCAATTTTGCTCCCAACAAAAGGAAAAAAAGCCAAAATGAAACCAACAAACAAAGGGAAGTGGGGCTGGAACAAAAATTGGACCTGGCCCAAACACAAATGGAAACAAACAACAAAAAGCAAATGAGTAGAGTCAGAATCGAGATGGAGTTCTGCTTCCACTCGAGCTTAAACAAAACACAAGGAAAATGACAAACGAATCAAGGGAAGAACAAACCCAAGAGCACAAAACACACCGACAGACAATGAAAGGAACAAGGAAGGAAGGTGGACCCGGAGTCATAATGGAACCTGAACTAGGAACTTTGGAAAAGTTCATAGTCCAGTTTCGGTTCCGACTCCGCTTCTGACAAAGCAAAAGAAAGAAAGACTTAGGAACAAAACAAACAACTCCTAAGACCCAAACAAAAACCAAAAACAAAACAAAAACAAGGGGGACCCATTTTGTTCCAAAATAAAATGGGGTGGTTATGCAAGGCATAACAAGTTTATCACTAAATTGAAAAATAAAATCTATAAGTGGGAAAATAAATTTATTTCATTAGCTAGTAAATAACAAGTGATAAACTAGATATTTTTGGCTTCCCATGTGTACTATTCTTCATGTTGGATGTCATCCAAAAAGGGTTATGAAGACTTAAATAAGCTCATTCAGCAATTCTTGTGGACTAATTGGGATGGTAAAATAGGATTTATGGCATCCTCTTGGCTACATTGTTTACAACCTAAGTCTAAAGGGGGGTTGGGCCTTGTAGACCCTAGGATACAAGGGTTTATTTATTTATTAAGTGAATTATAAGAGTTATGTCAAGGGAGGAACAATGGAAAAATTTAGTAAGGCATCATATTTCACTTGTTATGATAAATAATAAATGGGAAAACGTGGGAGAGATGGATAAAATTCTACTTGCTCCTTTCTTTTATGTTAAAGCATCATTTCCATTACAATATATCTAGAAGGCTTGGCAATAGGTATGCAAGATTTTAAATTGGAGAAAAGACTCTTTGCAGCATGATTTTAGCTTTGCTACCTCTTCTATTTGGTGGAAAAGCTAGTTCAATATCATGGGAAACCACTTACAGTCACCTTTCCTAAGCAATCTCATTATCTGTTTATTAAAGGGGTGAAATAGATTGGTGACATTTGGGACTTTAACTCCATGGATTGGGCTGCTTGGTAGGATTCAAAGAAAAAATTCAATTTACATAACATGTTTAAAGGATTCATGGCCTTTGTGAAATCGTTGGTCCCTATTGAACTCCTCATGAAAATTTGTACTCCTTTACACTACAACTTCTTCAAGGATTGGTTGTGGCTCAATAAATATCCTTTTTTATGATTCACTTTGAAGAAGATATATTTCAAGCTTCTTCCAGGTATGAAATTGAATCCAAGACTTAATAGGAAATGGAATTGCAAGTTTAAAGAAAGAAAATGGAGATTGCTAAGTGCACAGATTTGGAATTCCAAGGCAGAGGAAAATGCTCAAATGTTGGACTAAAAAATTTTGCACCATAAACTATATGTTGGGGATAGAATAAAATATTTAAGATTACAAACATCCAAGTGTTTTTTCTGTCAGCAAGATGAAAACTTAAAACATATCTTTTGGGATTTCTCTTGTACAAAAGGAAAATGGAATAGTATTTTTTATCATTTCCCTACTATTTTTTATCATTTCTTATGCTGGAAAGAAGCAATCTTTGGTATTGGAATGCATAAAAACTTAATTGTTGATTCTATGAGGCAATGTATTTTATTTCATTTATAGAAAAGTAGATGTTCAATAGTGTTTTCTAAGCACATTTTGTATCAATAAATAGACACTAAATTTTTACTCTGACATCATGTTTCAATTCACCTTTCTTTGTTCTCAGCTGAAGAGGGGGCTCAGAGAAGATGCAGATTTCAACAAGCATTTGGAGGAGATCAAACAGAAATTTTTGCAACTACATGAAGGGGAGTTTTGTTGTGCTAGACAACTACAAATCATGTTTAAATTTAGAGTGTAATGGTGTCTTAAGTTTGTTGCATACTATTTGTTTAGTTGGGACATTGTAAAATATTTGTTGTTGTTACATGTTCTCTTTCCTAGCAATCTCCTTTTGGGAATGCATTTATTTTTCATTATAATTCTTTCAACAACTTTATTCAATACAAAAAAACTATCCATGAGTTCCTTTTATCCTTTTCACATTATAGTATTAAAAATAATAAAGTGGTCATGCCCAATTCTAACATTGAAACACATAAATAAACCAATACACCTCTTTATTAACAAAAGTTCTACCTGGATCCCACAATAGTGGTTTACACTTTTTGGCCAAACTTGACATTGAACTGGATTTTTTAACTAAATCTTCACTTTCAGGCACCTATAGCTGCTAAACCATGAGAAATTTGAAGATGATGCAAACTAGTTATTTGTGACATTTTGTTTGTAGATTCTAAATATATATTTTTAAAAATTTTGGAATCAAATTGCATTTCTTTTTCCATCTCCTTTGAAAACTAGTTTTTAATAGTAAACAACATTTTTAAAGAGTGATGTTCACCGTAAACAACATAACTTTTTTTCTATGAAGGATAAATTTCTAATTTTTTTGAATTTAGATTTGTAACTATGATATCTAGCACGTTCATTTGGTTTCATAGTTTTTTATAAAATATTTTTTTCTTAAGTTTTGAAGTCAAGGAGAGGTTCATTAATAACAATATTACAATTTATATGAATAAAAAATATCCAAATACACGAATTTAACTTTAAATTACATGATACCATGATCTTCCTTGATCCACAAACCTCGGGTCTCGAATGGTAGTTACCATGCCACCCAACCTCATGGAATCAAAAATTTCTACTCCCACCATGCTAGGAGAGAGTCACATGGGCCACAATCACAAGACTCATGCCAAACAAATGGGGAGAAGGCTTACAAAAACACCATACAAAAAGTATACACTCCACATGCACATCATATCAACACCCAATCATTCAAATCACATGTTGTATCCAATACAAATATACACTTGGTACAATCACAAGTGGCATAGCATAAACCACATTGGGAATCCTCGCCAATGTCATATCATAATCTGTATTGGTCCAACTCACCAATTCCATACAAGATCATCCTTGGGAAAGCTCACCAAGGGTAAAACAATACATACGCATGGAAGTGAATACACCATCCTTCAAGATTCTACTCAACTACACTAGGGTTAAATGTTAGCGAGAAAGAGAGGGAATGCCATCACAAACACTCACATGGGGATCAAAATAGAATCAAGTATCCTCTCATATAGACAAGGGCACTTGATCTTACTAGTCTTATTCTCCTTGAGCAGCCTGTCTTCCTCCATCATCCTTAGCTTGTACAAGCACTTAAGGCATGAGAGAGATATCCATTATCTTGGTTAATTAATTACCCATATCTCATTAGTTTTCACTTGATTCCATAACTCCCCACTTTTGATCAACCTAATTTCCACTTTGGGGTGGGGACACATTGGAAGCCATTCCCATAACTCTCTCTAACACTTAGACACTAAGCTCGTCACACCCTCCAAAGAGTGGCACAAAAATCAATGCGAAATACAATCTTTTCCAAATTCGGTGAAACTTTCCCAAAAAATAAATTATCACATTTCATGAAGTTCAACCTTTTCAAAAAATTCATAATCATCCATTTTCATACAAAACTTTCAAATTTTCCAATTATTTTAACAAAGCAAAAACTAGGTTTTTTCCCAATTCCACCTTTAAAATCTATCAAAATTTCAAAGTTAAAAAATAAAAATTCTAAGAATACCCTTTGATTGAAAATATTACTAACGCCCATCTAAAGCTATAAAATTAACATTTTCATCATTTCCCAAAAAATTGGGCATGGTAACCCCTCCATTTTGAAAATTTACAAAATTTAAATAAATTTTAAGTTAGACAATTCAATTTGTGAAATGAAAGGACATGGGAGGATTCTACACTCCCCTAATCATTATTCTACAAACAAACTTGAAGAAATATTCTCAAACGAATTAAAAATAAGAAAATTACCTCAATGCCCTTTAAATTTTGAAATGTGAAATTTGCCAAGCATGCCAAACAAGGAGTCATGAAATCAAGAAGACATGGTCCCTTCTTGATTCATATCCCAATGAATCTAACCTCGTTGAATTCTAATAAGAATTTCTCTCCCAATAAATAATTTTCAAATTGATCAAAACAAATATTTTTCCATTTTCCCAATTTGACAACATAAAAATGAAAACATAGAATGCTTTTTCCTATTTACCCATTTCAAACCTTAATTTAAAATTTAATTAAAAAATCATTTTTCTAATTTGGAATTCAAAACACCCTTAATTTCTCCCAAAACTAATTTGACCAATTTGATCAATTAAATCCATTAAAAAAATCATTTAACACATAATTTAACCATTAAAACCATTTAAGCATATTTTCATTTAAATTTACAAAATTTAGAATTTAATCAAGATAATTATATCAGACACAACTCACAATTACCAACCCACTAAATTTTACAATTAAATTAAGCAATAGATTAATTTCATTTATTCTTTCATTCTATTTTCCCCTTTCTAGAAGCATAAAGAATATTTTAATAATAAATATAAGAATAATTTAAATTCCTAATATTTCATTTACAAGAAAATATGAAATTTAAACCATTGATTAAATCAAATATTCACTGGTCATTCATGACACATAGGGATTCTAGAATAACTCCTAAATTGGATCCAAGTTCATATAAAGTCAAATATGACACATACCATACTCAATTCAAGGATGATTAGGGAATGGATATGAAGGGGCCCAATGTGACATCTCTGAATTAACTACCGTTAGGGAATAAATCAGACCTATGTAGTCAGGTGGAGAAATAACCATATACCTATAACCATTCAACGCATAGCAAGGGTACCTAGTCAATGTATATATCGCTAAAGCACATCATAATCATCCCAATGGGGTCTAATAGCATAAGCATAAAATGAAATATGCATCCATCATATAAATACTTAAATAAATCATTCCTTCTAAAATCAATAATCAAGCTCACATTTAATCATAGCATAAATAATGAATTTCATTAAACTAAAGCATAATAATAAACCAATCATGTAAACACACCAAATTCCACCAACTGACATGTTGAGGAATCTCATCTCAAACATGCAATGGTTCATACACACCAATTAGAGCCATAAAATAAACACTGCATCAATCACAAGGAAATAGTGAAGATAAAACACCGTTCTCACATTAACAAGATACAAATAGGAGGGGCACTACATCCTCCCCCACTAAAATTAGGCTTACTCTTGGAATCCTACACAAGCAAGGATAGGTACTCCTAGTACATAATCCTTCAAACACATCATACTCATAGATCAATCCTCTCGACTCTCACCAAGTCTAGGCATCAAATACACAACACACAAATCTAGGGGTGCACAAGATGAGTCACCACCCACCACTAGGTGCACAACCACTAAAAATATCACCACACTACCTTCAATAGTCACTACTGCATCGATGGAAAGACCAACTACTAGGTCTAGCAAACCACAATCCAACAAGGTCGTACTGAAGGACTGCCACAATAGCTAGGAACCCCATCTTGCTACTAACTTGGCCAAGGACAAGGTACACAATCCTACCAATCCTTCCTCAACACAAGGCGTACAACTACAAGGCTTCACTTCCTATGGTCTCTCCTAAGCCCATGGCCTTAACCTTCAAAGCTACAACCCAAAATTAAGGAAAACCATCCCACAAGGCTAGAGACAACACTACCTCACCTCCATGCTCACTAAGAACATCCCTCACTTCCAACTATGGCACTCATCATGAGGCTCTTCCTCAGGTACCACTTGGAAAAAGTGAGGATTTCCTAAGCACACTAACTTCTCAATGTGAAACTAGGAACAACATATGGGTTATTAGAGGCAAGCTTCTAAGAAACTACCTCTGAAAGGAAAAAGAAATCCCCAAACAATGAGGCTTAGCAACCCAAAACTCACACTGTAACCACCAAGGAAGCAACTAAAACACTAAGCATAGAAGAAAAACTTAAATTTTCACTAACTCAATACTCAACTATTACCCTCCTAAGGGTTAAACAACCCAAAAAGATCATGATACCATGATAAAAAAAAGATAACCAAGAACCACAACAAGATTCAAACACTAAGTATTCTCTAAGAGAATACACAAGATAGCCAATTCCTCAAACTATAATTGCATCTTCTTCTATCCTTAAGCTAGGAACACCACTAAATAGCCAAGGAGAAACTCCTAAAAACTCACTAAGTCAACCTCAACTACCAAATAAACAAGGGTAGACATATATAATATAATAAAATAACACAATAATATGTGTTTAAGTACTTACTAATAGACCTTCACACCCTACATTATGTCAAACATGAGTGTAGCTTATGAATTCACATCCCAAATGACACGATGTGCATCTTCACACTATCAAATAAAATAGATTTTGGTGCCCAAGACACCACAACAAAAACCTAGCTAATACCAAGGCACTAAGAAACATGGTCAGAAGACCACAACAAGCAAGGCCAAGACAAGCAACAAAACACCCAGTTGGTGGACTAAATCACACCCAACCATCTATTATACAATAGATTCAACACAATACAAATAGAATTATCCACAAATTTAAAATCACATAGAGATCATAGAATTCCATAAACACTCTCATATAGATATTTGAATATACTTTACTCAATTTCAAGCACAAGGACATACAGTCACATTGAAGCCACTTAAATCTAGAAAACCTTATGCATACAAGTATTTCACAAAAAATTTGAATACTGCATAACATTCAATTAATTTCATCATGAACAATAAATTTGATGCAATATGATTCTAATTAACATCAACACAAATATTTAGCACATTCTCTATCATCTACTCCCTTGTACATTCTTTTAGGGGTTCATAATAAACATGATAGGAAAGAAACATAACATAGAACAGAATTGATAATTTCAAACATTTAGAATAACCACCACTAAGATAAAATACAACCCAAGAGGAAGAATCATCAATACAACAATAAGAATAGAATGCTAGAAATTCTAACAATAAATTAAGCATGAACAAGGGTCATAAAATAGATAGATGGAAAATTTTGTGACTAGACCACTCATAAGAAAATTAAAATTCTATGTCGATTCATAATCAATGATTAGAGAGTTCATCAATAACCAAAATAAAGCATCAAACATTAAAACATTATTACATTAATTGAGTGACTAATGTTAGCCACATTTGAGGAAGGACTACACAACACCTTGGGAGTACAACATCTAAAGTGTGTTAGAGAAGTATACTCAAACATATTTCATACACAATTCACCAATCTCACTCAACCATGCCATGATCACATTATGATGCAAGAAGGCATATGCAAGTTTCACTGTGAAATTCATGTCATTCACATGAAATGTTACAATTGAGGCTCTAAGACAACCAATATAATGCTCCTAATAAACATAATTTCATTTAACAACCAAACATGCATCCCATGCAAGAGGAAAAATAATATCGATTACCCATCTAGGTTCTTATGAAAATCCTAGGGACAACATGATTTGGGAACTTAAGTCATTGACCCAAATATTCTATTATGATAATACAACATTCCATTCATGCAATTACATGATCACTTCACATATATGAAGATATTCTACTAGGAATAAAATACACAATGCACCATAGGCAACATTACCATAAGGTCATATTTTTACAATTCAAGCATATGACATACACCACATTTACTTCCAATACATAAGTCACATAAGAAATTTCACAATTCTCAATCATGAGCCAAAATATTAACACCCAATTCCAATCAAATGCATCCATATATATACATCCAAAGAGAGCATGCAAGGATAAAAAAGACCACTCAAAGGTCACTACACTTTCACACTTAACATAATCGAGACATTGAGATGGAAATCACACATGAAATCACTTCTTGGAAAATAAAGGGTATTTAAACTAACCCTCGCAATCAATAATTTATCAACCATATCACAATAAGGAAAAATGAAAACAACACCTATTACCAACAACACAATAACACACGCAAGGACCCAACCAAAGCTCTCACACAATGAGCAATGCATCAAAGAGTGATCCTTCCCCACTTAGAAGACTCTCAACCAGGGGTATCTTCCCATACCTGTCAATGCATTAGGGTCTAAGAGGAACTCTTTGTCCTCAAACATACTACATGGGTTGGTTCACATTGAACCCTCAAAACTTCAAATAAAGGAACCATTACAAGAATCCAAACACTAACTCACCAAAACACATACTTGTGTGATCATGCACCAAGCACCAACAATCACATGGGAAATAAAATAAAATAGATATCCCACTAATGCAACATGGTCTCTAATGCCAAATGTAATGCCTCAAGCTAACAAGCTCAAAACAAAACCTAACAAAACTTCTTCTTTTTGAAACAACACTAATAATAAAACAATGACATGTTGCACTTGCATAAAAATGTGCACAAAAGTGTCACAAGGACACAACGAAAAGAAAAATGTAACCTCACCATTGGATAATCAAGGTGGCCACAAAAAATACTAACCAATCATGGGATAAACCCACCCAAGGAACAAACGAGAGAGAGAGAGAGAGAGGACAACATCTACATGGCGATTAGTTACCAACCATGATCAAGTTATCTCACAAAACTACTTCAAATAGGATGAGAGAATCATCCACCTCCAATCCACATACTGAGACACTAAAAAACTCCAAACACAAATGAAAACCTTCAAAAGAGGTTGACTGACCAAGAGGCACAACTCCTCATAAATAGGAATTCCAATGAGTTACTTCTAGACATCCTCATGCTTCCCAAGACATCTCGTCACAAAGCGACATCACCTAAGGGAAGAAAATATTTCACAACACCCCATGATCTATGAGGATTGTTGGACACTATGATAGAATTGAGTGGGATTTTCTAAATTTAACATTGGAGGCTTTTGGCTTTCCAAATAGATTCTACCATTGGATTAGAACTCTTATGAAGGATGCTACTTCCCAGATAGAAATAAATGGATCATTGACTAAATAATTCACTCTAGAAAGGTCAATTAGGCAGGGGTATCCCCTTTCCCTAACCCTATTTTTCATAGCTTCTAAAGCAATCTTATACCTAGTAAGAGAAAGCTCTGCCTCACCCAAGATTAGAGGTGTATCCCTCCCAAACCAAGATGAAATAGAAAGTTTGTATTTTTCAGATGATACAACTATCTTACTAGAGCTAGAAGAGAAGAATGTGGAAAAATTAATGTTGAAACTTGATATATTCTGCAAAGCCTCAAAGGCTAAAATATCAAAAGCTAATTCTATATTATTGGATGGCAAGATACCCCTCCAAACTCATTGGAGAAATTTCAGGTTCAATGGGGAGGCTCCTCTAAATAGGTAAGATACCTGGGGATCCCATTTTTAGTGAACCCATGCTTGAAAGATATATGGCAGTAGATTAAAGGGAAAATAGAGAATAAGCTTGAAAAGTGGGATAAACATTACCTCTCACTAGCCGAGAGGATGTAAGTATTTCAAAAAATATTGGAATCTTATACTCTTTACTACTCCTTTGTCTAGCTCTTTAACTTCTACCAAGTGAATAAAATTCATAAAATAATTAAAATCTTGTTTTGGTAGGATGGTAAAGTGAAGAAAAAGAAACATTTAGTTAAATAGGATTGGTGTTGTGTGGCTAAGTATAGATGCGTACTAGGCTTGAAGGACCTACAACTACATGGTATGGCTCTTGTAGCCAAATGGATAATCAATGCCCTACAAGAAGATGAACCTTGGAAGGTGCTTATAAGAAATAGCATTTAGATGGTAGTCCCCAAGCATGCCAAAAATTAGAAGCTACTCCCTTTCAATGAATTCATAACTGGCTCCTTTCCAATAATCCCTGTAGGTTTTATGGTCTTCAAAAGTTTGAGGAAGGCCTGGGAAAACATAAATGTAAATATTAATAATAAAGACATAATTGACAATAGTAATAACATTCTAGAGAGAAAGGTCCATTTGGTGGAAGCTTAAACACTAGCACTTATCCAGGGTTGTTCAGCAAAGAGCTAGGAAACCGTGGGAATTAGATGCTTTAAGTAAATTTTAATTGATGGGTAGATTAAATATTTTCCTACCCTGATTATTGAGTTTGATCTCCCCCTCTAACTAGAGAACTTGTTGCATGCTTAGAGGTGCATGTGAGACTTTTCAATTGCCAAAATATTGCAATAATGATAAAGAGAGCTTCAAGTAGATTAAGTGAATGATGACACTCCTATTCATAAAATTAATTCAAAAATAATATATAAATCTTTAACTAATAACACTACTGTTTTTGAATCTCTTAACCATGGATGGAATCTATCCCTTTCAAACAAAATTTGGCAAAAAGTATTCAATAATAATTGGTCTAATTGCATAGAACCAAAAGAAAGCTTGATTCAAGTGGTTATTAATTTTTCAAAAGTTACCTTATAAGATTAAGCATGCTGATATTGACTTATGTAGCTCTTGTAGGTAACCAAAAATAATTAAACATATTTTCTTTGATTTATTGTATGCAAAAGAGGTTTGGAACTTGTTTTTCTTTTACCACAAAGGTTGGAAAGGTAACATCAATTGGAGTGAAATTTTACTAGGAAGAGTTGATAGATTGAATAAAGAATGCAATATGTTTTGGTTATTTCTCACTAATGAAATTTTATGGAAAATCTAGCTCAAACGGAATGAGGAAAAAATATAGGGTGTTAAAAGATAACTTACTAAGTTTTATAAGAAACTCATCTTTCACAATGTCTCTATGCAGGTAACAATAACGATGGAGCTATCAAAACCCAAGTTCTTAAATCTTTTGGAGGAAGGCACAGTATGAGTAAACAAACAAGAGATCATATATGGACACACTTGGGCACTTGAAAAAGATGCAAGAATACCCCTTTTAAGAGGAATGGTTGAAATCCTTAAAAACTACAACCAATAAAATGATGTTGAAGCTAAAAAAGAGAAACACAAGGCCAAATATCATGTGAATGAAGGCTCAAATTTGGCTATGGAAGACCTATCAGTGAATGACCCTCCATTAGGCTAGGTAGAGTGGGAAACCTATGTAGAGAGAAAAGTAAAGGACTGATACTCAAATGTTATATTGACTACCCCCCTTTTTTTGTAACTTCTATATGTATAAATTCTTTTTTTTGTAGCTGATACATGAAACTATATACGTATATTTGTGCATAGATACAATATAATAAAGATATTATATGATTATGAACTAATCTTATAGTTGCAGGTAGACATAAGATAGTATATATCTGATAATGCATTATGCATTAATGTAAAAAGTTTAACTCCTTATCTTTAAAAAAATTAAAAAATTATTTAATTAATATAGATAGAATAATTAATAAGGCAATGATAAAATGAAAGATGAAAATGCATTAGCCATTTTTAGGTGTCTATATTTTTCCCCTCTTTGAGACAATGTGTTTTATGGCATTGGTTCTTAAGAATTTAGATTGGTATGAAAATATTTTCTAGTGATGTGTCCTAGTGTGCCCCAATATATCAAGGGATGGAGGTAGGATTCCCCCTTGAGAGATTGGCTAAAAAATTATTTTTCTGATCAAACTCATGATAGGATAGATAGACCAAGTCTATGATAATGATGATGATATTATCATATGTTTATGTATGTAGGAAAAGTGTGAATTTCATGATGATAATTAGACCATTGATCAAATACCAAATGAAGCCCGTAAATTTAAAATGAGATGGATAAAAATAAGCAAGATGGATAGATATGATAACATAAAGATACTTTATGATTTGGTTATATTATAACCATGTGAAGAGCAATCCTATTTTTATATAGAAAGTGGCTATTATGCATCAAGGTATGAGGAGGAAAGGTGACATTGTATCCCTTACATATACTTTGACTCTACAAATAGAAAAGGTTGTTCTTTCTCATACTAGACATACAAGAACCTTGTCAAAATATGTGAGGAAATAAGACTTAGAGAATAATAATCCTAGTGCACAAAACGTATGAGTAACCTAGTATGTAAAGGATTTTTGTTTATGTGAGAAGCTACCCCAATCACACATAAGGAAAGTATTCACCATGGTCATGTTACAAGAACATATGACAAACATGGAAAATAAAAAAAATTATTCTCATTCATACTATACATGTGGGAGCCTTGTCAGATCTATGTGAGAGTAAAACTTAGAGCACATTAGTCCTAATACACAGAAGGTATAGATGAACATGTGTGCAAAGGAAATTTGGTATATAAAACAAGATACCTCAACACAGAAAAGGAAATTATTCTCCATGTGGTTGTATTATAATAACACACCACAAACACATCATATGAAAACAATGAACATGCCCTATTCCAAGCTTATCCAAACACACAAAGATATAGAAAGAAAGAGGCACTGGCTTCAAGAAATCATAAGAATGAGACAAATAGATAAATCAAAAGTAAAATAGACCAACTGAAAAAAAAAGTCAATAGCCATGATATTTCTTGTTGAAAGATAATATCAATGATAGATAAGGCCCATTCTTGGAAAGATACATCTATCAATGCCTTGATATATTTTTTATTTGAACTAGACTTATGAGTCTAAGAAAATGATATAGATTAAGATATAGATAGGTTAGAAAATAAGCTATGCAAGTGGTAGACTTAGTTTAGAAGTAGTATTCTACTTAATATTTTCATGAAAGCTCAATTTTTTAGGTAGTAGACAGTTTTATTTTGTTTGAATGTCAAGTGTAGGTAATGTGTGTGCAAATTGTACTCTCAAGATAGTGACATAGATCCAATCCAAAACCTAGGTCAAGGGAAAAGTTCCCAAAAATAGGTATAGGCTCACTTATTATGGGATGGATGGATTGACTATACTGTGATGGGTAGATAGGTGAAATAATAGATATTGATAATTATTTGAACTAGTCTTGTGAGTCCAAGAAAATAGATCAAGATAGATTTACTTGAACAAGACTTATGAGTCCAAGAAAAATGATAGATATAGATATGCTTACTTGAACTATCCTTGTGAGTTTCAATAAAGAAGATCAAGATGGAGATATGTTTACTTGAACTACCCTTGTGATTTTCAAGCAAGAGGATTATGAGATAAAAATTATTTACTTGGACTAGAATTTTGAGTCCAAACAAAGAGATAAGATAAAGATTGTTTAGTTAAACTATACATGTGATTCCAAGAAAATAAATAAATTATAGATATAAAATAGGTGAAGCGATGGTGCATAAAGGATATTGATTGCAGAGGAAGAAGGTTTTGTAATTTTTCCACCTAGTTTTATCAAGATTAAATATGAAAGAGCGGGAGGAATGAATTGGATAGGATAAGGGATATATAATGAAGGATATGGATAGGATAGTCAATATCAAAGGAAGGAAGGATGTATTTGGATAGGTTTAGGGATATGTGATGGAATGGATAACTTAGGGATAAATGTGGCTTTTGGATGAACTTTTTTGGATACCAATTTACTTAGTGCTTCAATATGCATTATTTGGATATGGATAGTGGGGTATTTTGGAGGATTAGGATCACAAATGAAAGGAAATTTCTATCTTGACTTGGGAGGTGATCACTACATAGAGTGGAAGGTTTGGGATCATGAAATGGGAGAGGGTCATTGGATGGGATGGAAGGTGTGCTTTGATCTTGATTTGGAAGGGATGCCTTGCTTTCAATTTGGAGAGGGATCATAGGATGGTATGGAAGTGAAAAGGATACCATTCTCTTGATGTAACATGGAAGAGATACTTAGGTCTTGAGTTGGAGAGGGATTATGAAGGGGAATAATTCTTGCATTTCTACTTGGTGTATCTTCTTCCTAAGGGGAGAAACATTATTTGTAGGCATTGGATTATGTTTTATCTTTATAAATTAACCATACTTGTAGGATATCATACATTATGGGGGGTATCTCATCTCTCCATTTCCCTCTTATTGGGGGGACATTGATTGTATATACATGATGGATATAGTCCTTGGGGGGTATCATGGAGTCCTTCATACATCATGTTTTCTTTTCTTTTCTTTTCTTTTCTCTCTTTTAGAGATGAGTTTTGTCCCACTGGGTTTTCTCCTTTTCTCTATTTGTGAGAGGTTGCATTTATTGCATTGATAAATTTACATTGTAAATGGGTACCTAACATGGCCTAGTAGTCGGGACCCATAGTCATAATTTTTGCATAGTTTGCATAATAATCTTATCCCTAAGTTGCACTTAAGGAGGGGTGTTGGTGTGAATAAATGTCTTGTACCTAGCTAATTCATTCACTAGGTAACTAGGGGACATATTCACATTTTAAGTTTACTTAGGATAAAAAATCCTTTCTAGAAGTCTTAGTTGGCTTTTCAAGAACTTATCTTATCTAGCTAGTAATGCTTGATTCCTAGGTAGTTAGTTTGTTAGTTGTCTCATGTAATAGGATTAAGACACTTGATGTGATCTTGTCTAATCCTATCTCTCTACCTTGCCTTTATAAGCAAGGAATCTCATGTACATTTGCATTGAAGCATATTCAATCATTATTCAATCTTTCACTATTGAAGCAAGCTTTCTTGTCATTTTCTCTCTTGTGGAAGTTCTTTTGGTTTAGAAACTATTCTTTGGGGTGTTGGGGAGTCACCATTAACTCCCTATAGTTAAAGGAAGTTGGGTGAGCAGAAACAACTTCCTACAATAATCTAAGTAGGGGAGAGTTACAAACATTCATTTTAACACCTTATGTTGTTACAATATGAGATACACATAGAGAATAATGGAAATAGAACAAGTACACAAATGCAATAACAAAATATATACATGGGGAAAACCCTTTTAGGTAGAAAACCCCACCCTCCAAAATTACAATACTTTCTTTATTACTTAAAATAATGAATACAAGATATCACCAAGTATAAAGCTTCTTCAACAAGTGCTTCAACACAAACACCTGTTCTGGAGTGATTCTGGTAGCACTTCATTACCTAAAAACAAACTATATATTCTACAACTCAAGGCACTCAATAAATAGAGTGATACAAGCTTCAAGAAGCATCTAGAAGGTGAGGGGCATCCAAATCCACATGGCACAAAATCTAATGCCTTAGACATTCATTTGGACACATGTACAATATTCCCTTACACCCCTTACAATGGTCAAACATGCAAATATTCTTCTTCCAAACTTGGGCACATATAATATGCTAAAAATAGCTTATTATATATGCCTTACATCTATCATAGAATATGTCACAAGTCTACCATAGAATTTGTCATAGGATTAGTAAGAGAATCTATCATAATTGACTAAAAATATCCAATTCTCTTACATCCTGTCATAACCCATCTTGGGTGCTAAATTTCTCCATGCATTCAAATATGCCTTATGACGCATCATAAAATCTATCATGTCATAGATTCCAAAGTGGGATGCCTATGTCCACTTGGGATGATGATGTGTCATCTATTCACCTCCAACGGGGATGCTACCCAACTAGTGGGTCCCAATTTGTGACATGACACCATAGACATTTAAATAATACAAATAAATACATTAATTACATTAATTAAATCAATGTTAGGACTCTAAGGCTGAGATACATTAATCCCAACATTCTCCCACTTGTCGAAGACCTATCAAGAGTTATACGAAATCATCTTCTCAAGGCCCCAAGGCCCATGGAATCGGAACACTATCTGAACTTCTCTATGCTCACTAGTTTTTTCAATGCATCTACAACATTCACCAAAGTGTCAACCTTCTCTAATTTCACCTTTCCATCTTCTACCATATCACAAAAAAATGATATTGAACATTGATGTGCTTTGTTATGGCATGGAAGGTAGGATTCTTTACTAGGAAAATCGCACTTTGACTGTCACAACAAACAATAATTTGTCTTGCATCTAAACCAATATCAAAACACAATCTATTAAGCCAAATGGATTCTTTACAAGCATGAGTGGCTTCCATATACTCTGCCTCTATCATGGACAATGCACTATAGCCTTCTACTTACTCATCCAACTGATATCACCACCAAACATCATAAACACATAACCACTAGTGGATCTTCTGCTGTCAATTTCATCTACCCAATCTGAATCTAGATATCCTTGAATACTCATAGAATGCTGAGGTCTAGTAGGATAACCATGAAAACACAAGGCATACTTGAAAGTGCCCCATAAATATTTGAACACTCTCTTAACCACATCCCAATGCACCCATCTAGGATTAGCCATAAAACGACTAAGGAATCCCACTGCTTGGGAAATTTTTGGTCTTGTACACACCATTGCATACATTAGACTGCTAACTACACTTGCATATGGTACTCTAGTCATGTCCTCCATCTTAGTAGGATATTTTGGACAATAATTCACAAAAATCTTCATCCCTTGCATCATATGGACAACTAACTATCTGCAATCTACCACGTTGAATCTCTCCAACACAGAGTTCACATACTTTCTATGGGTTAACCAAAGCTTTTTGTTATCTTTGTCTCTCATGATTTCCATTCCTAGAATGTAACTAGTTGCACCTAGATCTTTCATCTCAAACTATTCTGACAACCAAAACTTCAAATCTAAAATCATACTTTTACCATTCCCAATAAACAACATATCATCTACATATAGGAAAATGATGAGAATGCGACCATCATTAGTTTTAAAGTACACACAATGGTCAGATTTAGATATCTAAAATCCCAATGACAACACATAGGTATCAAACTTCTGATACCACATTCTAGGAGACTATTTCAAACCATAAAGAGACTTCTTCAATTTGAAAACCAAATTTTCTTTACCTTTCTCAAAGAAATTCTTTGGTTGTGACATTTAAATCTCTTCCTCCAAATCACCATGAAGGAATGTTATCTTCACATCCATATGTTCCACTTCTAAGTTACATGCAACTACAAGTGACAAAAAAATCCAAATAGATGTTAGCTTCACTACAGGAGAGAATATCTCCCCATAATCAATTCTCTACACCTAAGAAAACCCCTTACCGACCAACTGTGCCTTATACTTCTCAACACTACCATCATGTAATGCCTCTCGTGTTATTGAACTCCCATGATACCTTTATGTGCATGTGGTTGTTGCTGTTCGAATATTGCTTATGTTTGATGTATACTCATGATTACGTTGGTGATTGTTTCATCTATTTGACTTATATGTTTTGCTTGGATGCAAATGATACTGTTTTATGATGTTAATGATATAATGATTCATGGTGTTTGTCTTTAACTGATTATGCTATACTGTGTGGTTATGCAAATTGTTTAATACTCGCTTCATGATGTTTATGATGATGTTCTATTGTTTGAGATTTGGGTGAGGGGGACGGTGTTGCATCGCTCATCTGTGAGCGCCCTGCCACACTGCAATTCTCTCTCACGGTGTGTAGTACATTGAATATATATATGTTGTTTCGACACTTGGTTTTATGCAGGTTTGCAGGTACTAGGCACCGACTCCACCCGCACTGTCGGGTCAGAGCGTGCCCAACATACCCAATGGATATGATGTGGTTTAAGGATTTGGCAAGAAAGTATCCCCGTCCATGTCCGTTGTCCCATCGTTGTTTGATGATGTCATCCGTCAGTTCCCACTCTGTTTGGTATCATCTTGTTTTACGTCGTTTCTTTTTGGGTGGAAATTTTAATGTGTTAATTGTTTGATTTAGATGGTATCGTTACTGTTAATTAGTTAAATTAATACAATTATGGTTAGTATTATGATTGAAATTAAACATTAAATGTAATTATTAATGTGTGTTGTGAAGATTTAATTAAATGCTAAATTAGTTTGAAAATTTAAAATTATGTTTTTAAAATTAAAAGAATAATATCTTAATTGGAGCTTTATGAATTTTCAATTGGCAATTAAATAATATTGTTTATTTAATTAAATAATAATGTTTATTTAATTAAATAATAATGTTTAGTTAGTTAAATAATATTGTTTATTTAATTAAATAATATTGTTTATTTAATTAAATAATATTGTCCATTTAATTAAATAATACTATTTATTTATTTGTTATTACTTGGATTTATTCAAAAATAAATAATTTTGTTAATAATTGTATTTTGTAAATTTTTATACTAAAAGAGTTCTCCGTTAAATTTATAATGGGATAATATGTTTACCGCGTAAAATATTAAATGGTGGAAGGGTTGTGCTTAATATAATATAATTTAATATAATATAATATAATGGTATCCAAATAATGGTTTTCCTCCTCGTGCCTTGTAAACCCTTTTCACTTTTGCATGATTCTTTCAACGTGGAAGGAGTGAGTTTTCACTTTTGCATGATTCTTTCAACGTGGAAGGAGCGAGAGTAGCTTGGAAATTTTCTTTACACCTGTCATTTACATGTTTTTGGAGGGGTACATTTGTTTGAAGAGGGTAAAAGCCCGGGGATTTTTCTTTCTACGGGGGACATTTTTTGGAGGAAGGGGAAAGAACTCAGGAAAAAAGGCACAAAAATCACTACGAGAAGGGGGAAGCGGTGGTTTTTGAGAAAGGAGGAATTACGAAGGAGCTGGAGAAAACACGGGAAGGGTGAAGGTAAGTCCATTTATTTTTATGTTTCGTATGCTATTTTCTGAGAGTTATGGGTAAAGAACCAGCATTAAAAGATTAAATACATATTTACTATTTGTTTTAATAATAATAATAATAACACATAGCAATAGGCATCGCAAGTTAAATCCCATGCATAGCTAATGCACAGAGGTATAAATACAGTAATTTCTTTTGGAAGACTGTAACGCTGTATCACATGTATATAGAGATTTTTGGAAAAATTTAAATATTTTGAAGTATTGAATTTGTAAATATAGTTAGTGTATGATGTTTTTCTTCCTCAATCATGGTATTCTTAGCACTTATTATTTGGTGCATGAACTGAATCCCACCCAGTCAGCTTATGCACAACTTCTCCTTTGAAATCAGTTACAGCTTCTTTCTACTTTCAGCATTCATTATCTGTCACCAAATTTGTATTTTATGCAATTGTTACTCTTGTTTTCAGTCAACCCTAAATAGGTTTTTAGCATAAAGATTTTTGCATAAGAATCGTTAGATGATATTTACCCTCCACTTCTTTTACCTCTCCTTAAAATTAGGCATGATATTTACCCTCCACTTCTTTTACCTCTCCTTAAAATTACGCATGATTGGTATGGCATACTTAGTTCATGCCTACATTCCATTTAGATACGTGAGAAATGAAGCTTTAAGTTAAAATAGTACATGTTAATTCTAATAAAGAAAATGAGGTTAGATGCTACTATACCTTTAAGATTGATTTTCTCTTTTTAAAATACTCCTTTTAATTGAATAGTTGTAGGTTTAAATATTTTTGTGAAGATAGCTCTTTTATTTATAATATTTAGAACCTATGTGAGTATTTAAATAAATAAACATATTTTTTTAAATTAGATTTATTTAAAACTTGTTTTTATTAGATATGGGTAATTTCTTTACCCTGTAAGTTACTGGAATGGTAATTCATCTTTGTAGTATATTTAAAATTTGATTTATTTAAAATTAGATTTATTTAAAAACTTGTTTTTATTAGATATGGGTAATTTCTTTACCCTGTAAGTTACTGGAATGGTAATTTATCGTTGTAGTATATTTAAAATTTGATTTATTTAAAATTAGATTTATTTAAAACTTGTTTTTATTAGATATGGGTAATTTCATTACCCTTGAGTTACTTACTGTAATGGTAATTTATCTTTGTAGTATATTTAAAATTTGATCTATTTAAAATTAGATTTATTTAAAACTTATTTTATTAGATATGGGTAATTTCATTACCCTGTAAGTCACTGTAATGGTAATTTATCTTTGTAGTATATTTAAAATTTGATTTATTTAAAATTAGATTTATTTAAAACTTGTTTTAATCATATATGGGTAATTTCATTACCCTTAAGTTACTTACTGTAATGGTAATTTATCTTTACATAGTATATTTAAAATTTGATTTATTTAAGACTTGATTTATTAGATATGGGTAATTTCATTACCCTGTAATTTACTGGAATGGTAATTCATCTTTGTAGTATATTTAAAACTCGACTCGTTTCAAGTGCATTTAAAATTAGATTTAATTACAAGCTTATTTAAAATTAAATTGATTTTCAAACATCTTTACTTTTAGATTTGTGACTCTGCATAAACTGTATATGGTAGATTTTAAATTAAAATTTATTTATTTTGAAGTCAACAAAGGTAAATGTCATACTTTTAATTAAATTTAATTTGCAGTAAAAATCAGGTTACATTTGAATTAAATTTATTAGTTTAAAATAACAGATATATAGGTTAAGTTTTAATCAATTTGAAGTAAACAAAAGTACAGGCTATGAATTTTAAATCAAAAGAAAACTGATGTTTTGAATACTATAGGTTTTCCCAAGTGCTTATCTGTTTAAAATATATTATAAAGGAAATGCTTTTAATCATAGTGGATTATTTAATTATTTATTACATTATCTTTAATAAGTTTGGATTATGTTCACGTTCAAATAAGTGGGTATGTATAGTCCTTTTGAACATGTTTGGATATTTATTTTGGTTATACTTTGAGTGCTCGTTGGAATTGATTTCTTATGCATACTAGTGGTTCCATGTTGATCATACTTTCCTCTTGCTTTATTTCGCTTTTGAGGTAATCTTTATGTATAGACATGTTTTGGATAAGTTGGGAACTCGTAAATGCTTAAGCCACTCCCCTTTGATAAGATATGGGTGGTAGATTGTTAGGCTTCCAAAGGCGATGGGAAACCTATTTCATGTGGAATCTTCCCATGATCAGACCTTTGTGTTCCATTGATCGTATTTCTATTTTGAGTTCGTGGGTGTACCATGTTCCATGATTTTCCTTGCCTTTGGTTATGATTATGAGCGAGATGGTTCATGCCTCACACGTGTATTTGTTTGGTGGCTTTTATGCATTGGTACACCCTTGTTGTTGTGAGTCTTGTTTCAAAACTGTTCGAAAGAGTCTCCTAATCAAGCAATGTTGTACTCATTGCATGTTGTTTTATGTCAGTGTTATAGTGTTATGTGTATGAAGAAAGTCGAGTCGTTCATTGGAAACTAATGGTTATATCCCATGTGGGTGAGTTGGAGCAACTCAAGTTGTCGAACTACGGTGCCTCTGCGAATTATATACGTAGGCAAGGCCATCAAGTGATGAGCCCCCGAGGCATTAGGTCGGGCCCCTAGGACTGTTCTTCTGAGTCTTGTTTGAGACTTGTCGTTTATTCTCGATAACGTAAAAACTACCATTGATTTATATAGCTTGTCTTAGTAATCATGTGCTAACTATCTTTGATCTTATGTGTGTGCCAAGTCATGTAGACCTTGTAGGTATAGGCATTGGGAGCAAGGACTTGTTGATAAAATAGAATGTAAGAGGTATGTTAAGCTGACCTAAGTAAGTAGACTCTATTGCCAAAGTTAGTAAATCACTTCTATCTTTCTTGTAACTTGTGTGATCATTGAATATAGCTATAAGTAGTGAATTGTGTTGTTGTTGTCTTATAAGTAAACACAAAAATTAAAATAAAATAAAATAAAATAAAAATTATTGCAAAATTAGCAAAGATGCTACAGTCTTGCCTGGTTGTTTAGTGTGTAAAATGTGGGCATGAGATTGGTCACTTTGTACCTTATTTTTCATTAATTTCTCATTCTTGTACTCAATGTACTTCTCCCATTGATATTAGGAAAAAAAAATTAGGTGATGAACTAATGTATCTTTGATATGTTGTATCTGTGGAAATATGCTCTGTAGTTGTATTATGGAACTGTGAATTGAATTGCAATGAAATGATGTATCGTTTTCCACGCTTGTGATCATTAATAGTAGTGTGTCATCACTATGTGTTCTTGGTTGTTTAGTCTCTTCCTTTTGATAAAAGTTTATGATTTGTAATGACCGTTTCGTGTACCCCAGAGGACGTGAATGATTTAGTAAATGCATAATTGCTTTTTGTGTAATGTGAGCACACATTCATTATATGCAATGTTCCGCAATGTTTCACTTTCAAAAAAAAAAAAAAAAATTGTACGGTGTTTGTTGTCCTTTGGGGTTCACACGCGGGGCATTACACATCAAGACTACACTTTTTCTTGAAAACCCATTTACAACCAATAGGTTTATGTCCAACAAGCAAAGGTACCAAATCCAAATTCTTATTTTTATTTAAAGAAGCCATCTCTTTGTCCATGGCTTGCATCCAAGAATTTGAATCATTCATACCCAATGTCTCTCTAACCATCCTAGGCTCATTTATATTAGTAATCAAGGAAAATATGCAGCTAGAATCCAATAATGAATGTCCAAAGCTTTTCAATTTCCACCTAACTCATGTATACCTCTTCAAAAGCTAAGTTTTAGGTTCTCCTTCTTCTTAAGAGCTTTCAGAGCTACTTGAGCTCTCCTCATCATTAGATCTAACAAGAGTACTTGGTTCTTCTTTCTTCAGAGTAGGTGGAATCTGAACTACCTCCTTATTCTGTTTCTCCTCTTTCTCTAGCTGCACCTTAATAGAGGAAGGTTTCATATCTTTGAAAATCACACTTCTACTATAGAGAACCTTCTGAGCTTCTAGATCCTAAAGCTTGTACCCTTTCACATAGACACCATAGCCGATAAAGATACACTTAACAGCTTTTTTCTTCAACTGTGACCTCTTCTCAATTAGAACATGAGTGTAAGCTTTGTAGCCAAATACTCTGAGATGTCTCATCAAAGAATTTTTACTAGACCACACCTCCATGAGTGTCTTACCAACAAGCACTGATGTAGGAGATCTATTGATCAAATAACATGCAGTGGCTACTACTTCATCTCAAAACTTTTGTTCAAGGCTAGCACCACTCAACATACTCCTATCCCTCTCCATCAATGTTATTTTCATCCTCTCTGTAACTTCATTTTTTTTGTGGAGTGTAGGGATTTGTCTTATGTTTCTCAATCCCGTGCTCTTTACAAAATGTGTCAAACTCTATGAAACAAAACTCACCACCATTAGCAGTTCTCAAACACTTAATCTTTCTACTAGGCTGATTTTCTACCAAGTCCTTAAACTCCTTAAACCAACTAAAGACTTCAACTTTACTTCTGAGAAATTAAACAAATTTCCTAATATAATCATCTATGAAGAAACAAAATATACAAATTTTGATAACAAATGAACATTTACAGGACCAAAAACATCTAAATTTACATAGTCCAAAACCCCAGAAGACTTATGAGAATTAGAGTAAAAAGAAACATGGTATTGTTTTACATATACACAATGTTCAAAAAAGTTGAACTTGAGATTACAATCATCAAGGCCTTCAACAAGGCTCTTAGTTTTCAAGGTCCTAAGACCCTTCTCACAAATGTGACCAAGTCATTGGTGCAATAACATTGTCTTCTCTGCATGAAGCTTCATTTCCATAGAATGAGCACCCTTAGTTACCTGAAATGTACGACCATCAAATGTAGTTGCAATATGCTTCTTCTTTACACAATTTGATGGTGAGGATGAAGAATCCAAATGTCTCTTATTTGGTACATCAAAATAACTATTGCACTATATAGTGCATGCATCAAGCTAAAACAGAGTGCCAATACGAACTCCCTTAGCGAACACCATAGCTCCTCTAGTCATCTTGCATCTTCCACTAGAAAGAAGAACTTTCACTCCTAAATCATTCAATTTACTTACAAAAAGAAGGTTTCGTGCCAAACCCAAGATATGCAAAAAACCATCAATCCCCTTCACTCTTCCGTCAAGAAATTTGATTTTGACTCTTCCACGACCAACAAACTTTAGGTGAGAGTCATCACATAGGTACACCTCTCCTCCATTGTACTCTTCATACTTCGAGAACCAATCTCTATGAGAAGTCATGTGAAAGGGTGCACCCAAATCTATCAACCACACACCATCAGATGCATGGGATGCCAAGGCTGCAATAAATGCTTCGCCATCATCTTGGGATGATTTATTGGATTTAGAATTAGAGAAAGAATTGTTTTTCTTCTTCTCCTCCTTCTTGCAATCTTTTCGAAGGTGACCAACTTCACTAAAATTCCAACATTTTTCTTTGTACTTCTTACCAGGAGACTTTGACTTAGATTTCTTGTCTTTCTTTTTGCTTCTCTCTTTTGGTCTTCCACGGACTGTAAGGGCCTCCTTGGCCATCTCAAAAGACTTCCTTCGCATCTCTTCAGATAATAATGAGGCAACAACGTCATCCATATTAAAGGTGGAAGTAGTGCTTCCAATAGCCATTACCAAGTGATCCCAAGAGTCTGACAATAAACACAAAAGGAGCATGCAACAGTCTTCTTCATCAATCTTGTCTCCAATGGAACCCAGTTGTGCAAAAAACATGTTAAATACATTTAGATGATCTACTACAGACCCTCCATCTTCCATTTTTAGAGAATACATATTCTTAAGAAAATATTGTTTAGTAGGGATTTAGCCTGATAGACATCACCAAGCTTCTTCCATAGAGAAGAAGATTTTTTCTATTCATTGACATTCAGGAGGACAAAATCAGCCAAACAAATTCTAATAAGGCCCTTGGCTTTCCTATCCATGAGATCCCAATCTTCTTGTTTCATGCTTGATAGTCTGGTTCCAGAAATAGCAACCCATAGGTCATGGTCTACGAGCATGTCTTCCATTTTGAGCTTCCACAACTCAAAATTACCACCATTAAACTTTTCCATCTCAATCCTCCTAGATGTTCTTGCCATCTCTTTCCTACAACAAGGTCACGAAATACACACTTCTACAAAAGTCCCATGAAATAGAGATTAGCTCAAAAAACCCTTCTACCCAACAAAGGAACCAAGGCTAGCTAGGCTCTGATACCAACTAAAAGGAAGTCGAGTGAGCAAAAACAACTCCCTACACTAATCTCAGTAGGGGAGAGTAACAAAAATTTGTTTTAACACCTTATGTTGTTACAATATGAGATACACATAGAGAATAATAGAAATAGAACAAGTACACAAATGCAATAACAATAGATATACATGGGGAAAACCCTTTCAAGTAAAAAAAACCCCACCCTCCAAAAGCACAATACTTTCTTTATTACTTCAAATAGTGAATACAAGATATCACCAAGTACAAAGCTTCTTCAACAAGTGCTTCAATACCAAAACCTATTCTGGAGTGATTTTGGCAACACTTCATTACCTGCAAACAAACTATATATTCTACAACTCAAGGCACTCAATAAATTGAGTGATACAAGCTACAAGAAGCATCTAGAAGGTGAGGGGCGTCCAAATCCACATGGCACAAAATCCAATGCCTTAGACATGCATTTGGACACATATACAATATTCTCTTACACCCCTTACAATGGTCAAACATGAAAATATTCTTCTTCCAACCTTGGGAGCCTAGAATATGCTAAAAATAGCTTATGAAAGATGCCTTACAACTGTCATAGAATATTTCATAAATTCTCCATAGAATTTGTCATAGGATCTTTAAGAGAATCTGTAATAACTAACTAAAAATAATCAATTCTCTTACATCCTGTCATAACCCATCTTGGGCACCAAATTTCTCCATGCATTCAAAGATGCCTTATGACGCGTCATAGAACCTATCATATGTCATAGATTCCAAAGTGGGATTCCTATGTCCACTTGGGATGATGATATGTCATCCAGTCACCTCCAACAGGGATGCCACCCAGCTAGTGGGTCCCAATTTATGGCATGCCACCATAGACATTTAAATAATACAAATAAATTAATTAATTACATTAATTAAATCAATGTTAGGACTCTAAGGTTGAGACACCTTAATCCCAAGAGAAGGAAGATATCTTGATCTTGATATGGAAAGGGCTCATTGAAAATTGATCTTTATTAGGAATGGGATCATGAGTTGGAATGGGAGGGATACTTTGATCTTGATTTGGAAGGAGATAATTGGATGCTATTTTTTCCCTACATGTTGTGATCGTGCACTCAGGAGTTAGATTTTTGATGGAAGGGATTCCTTCTACTTGAGCTATGGTGTATTCATATGGAACATAGGTATAATTAGCATTTCTAGAGTTGTCACCCTTGTTGGAGGTATTTGATTTTTTTTTGTTAGGGTTTGGATCTATGTATATCTTGAAATCATTATTGGATAAAGGGGGGTGATCTTCTATAGTAATATCACCTTGGTCTATAAGTTCCTAAATAATATTTTTTATTTTTATGTAATTAGGAGTTTTATGACCCTTGACCCCATGGTATTCAAAAAAACCAATTTATTTTTACCATGGGGGTTTTACTTGAGGTTTAAAATTCTTGATTTTGGTAATGTGGTAAGCTTAGCTTGGACCAATTAAATTGCAATGTTGATTCAATAAGTTCCTCTAAAGGAGTGCATTTTATTTTAGGAGGATTTATTTTCCTAGGTGGCCTCCTAGGAATGATAACATCTTGATTATTTTGTTGTATGTTTGCTGATATTTGTATGTTGGATGATGATTATATGTTTTGTATGGATTTGGCATCTACTACACCATCATTAACAATGTTCTTATTTTTAGCCCAAATTTTAGGTTTATCATTGGATGTTGAAGGGTTGTCTTTCTTTTCCATATAATTTTTCACAAGAAGCTTAGTAATGAGAGCCTTCTCAATAGTTATTCCTTTTTTTATGATCTCATCAAATGTATCCACCCATTGGATTTGTAAGTGGAAAGCCAATTATTGTTTTATATTTTGGGTGAATACATGGACAACCTAGTTTTTGCGAATAGGATAGGGGAAATTTCTTGCCATATTTCTCCATCATTATAGGAAGACATCAAATCATTCTCTAGTATTTTGTTTTTTATTACATAGATCATTAATAGAAATTTAATTCCCAATGTTATAAGAGAAAAGTACAATAAATTTATCTGCTAATTCATGAAAGGACTTGATTCCATGAGGTAGATGAGAGAAACATTCAATAGCTTGACCTCCTAAACTTTCGGGAAAGAGGCACATTAAATAGGTATCATTATGAGAAACCTCAAGATAAACTATATAAAATTTCCTTATATGTTCACATGGATCACATTTTCCTTTATATTTGTCAAACTTAGGCATTTAAAAGTTTTGAGGAAAGGGGATCATGGACAGGGACCTATTAAAGGGATAAGGGCATATGTATTCTAATGTATATCTCTTCTTTGGTGTGTCCCATTCTTATATTTTCTACCTTTTGTTGCAAATTATGAATTTATGTTGCCAACTCGTTTAAAGATGCCAATGAGGAAAAGGTTTGCTATTTTTTGGAAGGTATTGTTGGTTAAGTATGTTTAAGATTGAAGGTTGAATTTGTGGAACATAGTGTTCACTAGGTGTGCATGTTTGGGAATTTGTTTTTAATAGTATGGGAAAGGATTGAGGTAATGATGTCTCATATGAAAAACTTGTTTAGGGTTGATTTAAAAAAAAAAGGTTTATTTTGCATGTTGGAAATACTTATGTTTGAAATGGAATGGCTAATGGTATGGGATGGTTTAGGTGTAAAGTGATCATGTGTCTCTTTCTATGATTTCCATTGAACCTTAGATATTTGAGGTTGAGGTGTTGATGTAAGTGAAAGTGGAAAACACTTTATCTAATGATGTTTGTGGTGGATTTTGTGGTAGGGTCAATATGCCAGGTTTTGATGGATATATGCTTCTCATAGGTGTATTTATTTGATTTGTTTCTTCCAATGGATTAGTTAATGTGATGGTTATGAGATATTGCTCTTTATGAATAGGATTGTCAAAATTAGAGGGTATCTTGGCACCTTGTTGAACTAGCATTTGAAGATAGCGATCAAAATTTATCTTAAATAAAAGTTCTAAAACTTTCATTGCTTTAGATTCTTGTTCAAATTCTTGTAGCTCTTCTAATATTGTGTCTTGATTGGGATCTTCTTAAATAAATATAAATTTTAAATAAATACATAAATGGTACTTAGCAAGAAATTTGATGTATATATGTTGTGCCTAATCAAACAAATGTCATGAGATCTAGGAACTCTTGATTTATTTATCTATTAACAATGTTTTTATTTTTAGCCCAAATTTTAGGTTTATCATTGGATTTTAAAGGGTTGTCTTTGTTTTCCTTATAAATTTTCATAAGAACCTTAGCAATGAGAGCCTTCTCAATAGTTATTCTTTTTTATGATCTCATCAAATGTATCCACACATTGAACTTGTAAGTGGAAGGCCAATTCTTGTTTTAGATTTTGGGTGAATATATGGACAAGTTGGTTTTCGGGAACAGGATGGGTGAATTTTCTTGTCATATTTCTCCATTGTTGTAGGAAGACATCAAATTATTCTCCAGTCTTGTTTTTTATTACATAGATCATTAATAAAAATTTCATTCTCAATGTTATATGAGAAATGTGTAATGACCTTGTCTAATAATTCATGAAAGGAATTGATTCCACGAGGTAGATGAGAAAACCATTCAATAGCTTGACCTCCTAAACTTTGGGGAAAGAGGCACATTAGATAGGTATCATTGTGAGAAACCTCAAGACAAGCTATATAAAATTCCCTTATATGTTCACATGAATCACCTTTTCCTTTATATTTGTTAAACTTAGGCATTTCAAAGTTTTGAGGAAAGGGGATCATGGACATGGACCTATCAAAGGGATAAGGGCACATGTCTTCTAATCTATAGCTCTTCTTGGTGTGTCCCATTCTTATATTTTCTATCTTTTGTTGCAAATTATGAATTTACGTTGCCAACTCATTTATAGATGCCAATGAGGAAAAAGGTTTGCTGATTTTTTGGAAGGTATTGTTGGTTAAGTATGTCAAAGATTGAAGGTTGGATTTGTGGAACATAGTGTTCACTAGGTGTGTATGTTTCAGAATGTGTTTGTTGTAGTATGGGAAAGGATTGAGATAATGATGTATCATATGAGAAACTTGTTTGGGGTTGATTTTGAAAAAAAAGGCATATTTTTCATGTTGGAACTACCTATGTTTGAAATGGAATGGCTAATGGTATGGGATGGTTTAGGTGTAAAGTGATCATGTGTCTCTTTATATGATTTCCACTGAACCTTAGATCTTTGAGGTTGAGGTGGTGATGTAAGTGAAAGTGGAAAACACTTAATCTAACGATGTTTGTGGTGGATTTTGTGGCGTGGTCAATATGTCAGGTTGTGATGGATATATGCTTCTTATAAGTGTACTGATTTGAATTGTTTCTTCCAAGGGATTAGTTGATGTGCAGGTTATGAGATATTTCTCTTTATGAATATGATTGTCAAAATTAGAGGGTATATTGGCACCTTGTTGAACTACCATTTGAAGATAGCAATCATAATTTGTCTCAAATAAAAGTTCTAAAACTTTCATTGCTTTAGATTTTTGTTCAAATTCTTGTATTCTAATATTGGGTCTTGATTGGGATCTTCTTAAATAAATGCAAATTTTAAATAAATACATAAATGGTAATTAGTAAGAAATTTGATGTATATATATGTTGTGACTAATCAAACAAATTCCGTGAGATTTGGGAACTCTTTATTTATCTATCTATTTCACTTTCACGTTGACTATAGAATTGATCTATGTGAATTTTGATTTGACCTAGCTCTATAGATCAAAACATTGGTGCACAAATCAAATCTCTATTAAATTTTAATCTATATTTTTTAGTTTTGATGTATATGTTCTATTTTATCTATCTAACAATGTTTAATAACATCTTTAAGTATTAACTAGGTAATGGCTCATTTTTTTTTGTCAAACCCCAAGGATATCAGTTTAATGAATTTTTAAATATTTAGAATGAAGGCATTACACAATCATGGGGAGTATGCTCTAGATGTTGCTACAAGCAAGTAATGTTGTAATGATGCTGTGACTATGCCTTTTGAATGCTAATCCAAGTAAGAATGTGAACTTCTAGATCTCAGGTGATGTAAAACTGCACCAAGGTATCTCCTTAAATGCAACTTCAAACATGTGGTAAGTGAAATGTTTCATCATTTGAGTTAACACATAATAGATAGTTAAAAAGGGTTGGGTTGGCCAAAAATTTGAATTTTAAATTTTAAATTTTTTGGGTGTCTATACACAAATTATGCAATTTACTTAGGTCAATCTCATAGTTGTATATTTGAATTTAGATGGTAAATGGGTAGACTGAAAATTGAGACCCAATTCTTGAGAATAAGTATAGATGAGATCAAGTAAGGCTCTAATTATGTTTCAAAGAAATCATACCACTTGTACACTTATCATTACATAAAGTACAATGAATCAAAACAAATCCAAAACTAAAGTGAAAAGTACATGGTATGCAATATTCACCATTGCAATCCCCAAATTTACTTACATTCTATGTCGTATTTTCATAAAATAGAATATTTGCACCAACCACCATAACAATACAAAAAGAGAACAATATTTTAAAAATCTAAACAACTCACAACTTTTAGAAAAGAGAATATTTAATCATTTTTAATGATCTTAATACTTCACATAACCTACAAATTCAAACTCGACAAATATTTATGTCTACAACAAAATAGCCAATACCAAAAAAAAATTCTTGTAAGACAAAGATAAATGAGATTTGCTATTAAAAAAAAAAAAAAAAAACAATTACGTAATTATCTTTAAGAAAAAGCATTTGTTGGATCATACTTTATGTTTGCTTTGACCAACCAAAGACTAAAAAGGTGGGCACCAACTTTGACTCTTCAACCACGTGGAAAACTAGCAGTCCATTGCCACTTGAGGAAGAATAAGCTGAATCAAAGTGCAATGGCCTTATGCCTTGCGGTGGGCTTTTATTTTTTAATGTTTTGCTGATTATGCATCATGGGTTGGTGCTGCAAGAGAACTCCTTTCTCGTGTGCAAGTTGAGTTTTAAATTTGTTATTCTTTTTCTTATGCTATACTACCATTTTGGCTGCCATTTCTCTCATCTAAACTTGCAATAATCTTCAATCCAGCATTGTAATGGTCTTATAACATGTGGAGGATCTTTGTTCATGATTTTGGAGCCTTTTAAATGATGAAATCTATTGTTTTAACTTTCCAGAAGTGCTCTGCAATTGTTCTAACGCCATAACTGTGATTTTGACACCATTTCAAGCATTTTTAAGCTACTTGTAACATTTCCAATGCCCATGCTTCTAACTGGGAGGTATGAGGGTTGTTTTGAGTGTATAAATTGGTTTTAGGAAAATTTGTTGTCAAGAATTTACCGTCAATAAATTCACCTCCAACAATTCATCATGATAAATTCATCTTGTGAAAAATTCACCACCAACAATTCATATCATATTGCTGCAGTGAATTTTCTACGAGATGAATTTGTCACGACGATGAATTGTTGAAGATGAATTTGTAGATGGTAAATTTACCTGAAGCTGTATAAATAATGTGATAATGATTGTTCTATTGCCTAAAATCACTTTGCAACCTTTCCCCATGCTGTGGCAACCGTTTTAGTGTCGTTTGAACCATTTTTGGAGTGCCAGTAGTGCTAAAAACGTCGAGCACCATTAAAAAATAACTTACAACTTCTTTTGTCTAATGTAGGAGGTGTTTCAGGTAGTTTTTGCATTTTTAAACCTGGAAAAAAACTCTGGTTAGCTTGAGGGTGAAATCATCCATGTGAGAAAGTTTTGGGAAAACGTTTAAGTCATTCAAATGATGATATAAATATATGTCTACCTCCTGAAAGTGGTCTTAATTGTTTCTTACACTCCTGCAGCAATATTAGTGCCATTTGAAGCATGTTTAGCCGCCCTCCATCATCAAAGACGTCCTTGAATGTGCTTTTAAATGCTTGGCAAGTTGCATATCGAACCAACAAGTGTTACCAATGTCTAGAATGTGCCAGATGATAAACAATGCATGGATAGATGGAAATAAAGCCTAGTCACTGGTAAAGGTAAAAGTGCATAGTGTGATAGAAAAAATGCACAGGTAGAGGGGTTATTGGAAAATTGTTTGACAAAATGTCAAACTGATTACACATATAGACTAAGGCACTTATGAAGGTTAAAATGTCAAGTTAAAAGTATGCTTCAATGACCAATGTATGGGTAAACTTGTTGGCAGGCAGAGGTGCAGCAATACAAACTCACTGCTGTTATTGGATGATGGACAGAACAAAAAAGAACAAACACAATGTACACAGACAGCAGAATATATGACACAGGAAAACAAAGATTTATATATTCCTTTTTTCTTTCAAAATTATAACACAGAGTACTGGCTCTGTTCTACAATATATTTCGTACTGGCTCTGTTCTACAATACAAAATATATTATACTCGATTTGGACTGTTGTCCAATACATGGAATTGATAAAAAAAAACCTAAACTGATGCTTGCTGTTTGTCCGCTACATCTGCTAAACATTCATTTATGTGCACTATTGTTGCCTCCTTGTTTTCAGCTGAACATTTCTTCTATTGCTGCAGGGTCTTTTTCTAATCCAAAACTAAACTCTACAACCAATAGTTACATTCCTTTCTTTTTGTCTTGTTTGAAAATGCTCATAAAAATGAACGCTTAGATTTCAAATTCAAAATCACCTACCACAGTTATTGTTGGCAAGTCAAACACAACTGCAGGTCTACATGGGGCGGTGTTGATAGGTCTGTTGACTGAAAATTAAATAATTCCAACACTCCCCCTTAATCTAAAGTCAGATGTCAAATTGCAATTTCCTTTTGGAGCTGATCTTCGAAACTGTTTACAATGCAAAGCCTATCTCTTAGGCATTCAAAGTTGTCTTTTGGCAATGCCTTGGTGAAGATGTCAGCGAGCTGCTGCTTGGATCTACAATATTGTAATTCAATCTCACCATGTTCTACCAACTCCTTTATGAAGTGATAACGGATCTCAATGTGTTTGCTTCATCCATGGAAGACTAGATTCTTTGTCAAGGCTATTGAAGAATCATTGTCACAATGGATGATCGTGTTGTCTTCTTGTTGTTCCTTCAAATCTGCAAGAATTCTTCCCAACCAAATAGCCTGAAATATTGCTGCATTTGTTGCAATGTACTCATCCTCTGCTATAGAAGAGAGACAATAGGCTGCTTCTTTGATGCCCATGAAATTGCACCTGATCTCATGTGGAACACATATCCCAATGTGCTCTTCTTATCATCTACATTACCTACCCAATCACTATCTATGAAACCAACCAGCTTAAACTCATTGGATACCCCATACAAAATTTCATAACCTATTGTTTCATTCACATATCTCAATATCCTCTTACCTGTTTGCCAATGTGTGTCCTTAGGTTTCTCCATGAACCTTAAAATAAAGGTTACCGCATACATTAAATCAGGCCTAGTAGATGTCAAGTACATCAAACTTCCAACCATGCTCTTGTAGAGGGTTGGGTTCACTTCATTTTTGTTGTCTTCTTTGCACAATTTCAAACCTATTGTTGTTGGTGTTGAGGCAGGTTTTTAGCTCTCCATTTTAAATCTTCTTAAAATTTGTTTGGCATAGTTAGTTTGCGAAATAAATATGTCATGCTTTGTTTGTTGAACTTCAATACCAAGAAAATATTTCAACAAATCCAAATCCATCATCGCAAACTTTTTTTTCATTACCTCTTTGAATTCAACAATGAAGTTGTCACTATTTCGAGTAAAAATCAAATCATCTACATACAAAACAACAATTAAAATATCACCTTAAACTACTTTGATGTAGAGTGTAGGCTTGCTGCTACTTTTGTTGAAGCCATTACTCACTAGATATGAGTCTATTATGTGGCACCATACCCTTGAAGCTTGTTTTAGCCCATAGAGAGCTTTTCAGAGCCTATATACCTTGTCCTCTTGCCCTGAGACTTCATACCCAAGTGGTTTCTCTACATAGACTCCTCTTTCAACACTCCATTCAAGAAAGTTGTCTTTACATCCAATTAAAACACCTTCCAATTATGTTGAGCTACTATTGCTATGACTACCCAAACTATTTCTAGTCTTGCAACTAGTGCATATGTCTCATCATAATCTCTTCCAGGGTGTTGTTTGTATCCTTTGACAACTAGCCTTTCCTTGTGTCTTTCAATCTAACCTTCAGTTGTACACTTGGTCTTGTACACCCACTTAACTCCAGTCACTTGTTTACCCTTGGGTAAATTGGTTAGTTGTCATGTTTGATTCCTCTCTATAGCATCTAACTCTTCATCCATGGCCTTACACCACTTCTCTTCTTTCACTGATTCCTCAAATTGTGTTGGATCACTATAAGTGAATAGAGAAAAATATAAATTCTCATCAAAATTAGCATGCCTTGTGCTGTCATAAACATCCCTTACTCTCCTTTTCCTTCATGGCATTAATGATGCAGATGTAGGGTTTGAATTACCTTCAAAACTACTGCTATTCTAACCTTTAGAGTTGTTGTATTATTGACTGTCGGAGCTACTACTTTATTGTATCTTGGAACTGCTACTATGTTATCCCTGTTCAAAGTTGTTGTTCTTTTGAACACTGTCGTAATTGCTACTTTGCTACAAACCTTTGGAGTTACTAGTTTCCAGTGCTATACAGTAGTTTCTTGCTAAGCTACTCCTCTCTTGAGCTCCTCCTAAGTTGTTTTCACAATACCCATGGTGCTATCCACCATTCCATCCCATGCTTCATTCTCAATGAGTTTAACATCCTTGTTGATCACAACCTTCTTGGTGATGGGATTGTACAACTTGTAGGTTTTTAACTCTTCACTATAGCCTATGAAAATATATTTTTCACTTTTGTCATCAAATTTATGCCTCTTCTCTTTTGACATGAAAGCATATGCCACACACCCAAAAAAAATTAGGTATTCAACACTCCACTTGTTGTTTGTCCAGGCCTCTTGGGGAATCCTATCATGGATAGTCTTTGTAGGACACCTATTTAATAGGTAAACAACTTCACCCCAAAAAATATGTGACAACCCTTTTGCTTTCAACATGCTTGATGCCATCTCTTGAATGGTTATGTTTCTCCTTTCAACCACTTTGTTTTGTTGTGGAGTATACCTAGTTGTGAATTGTTTATGAATGTCTTCACTCCTACAAAAACTCAAAAATTCTTTAGAGATGTACTCTCCCCCTCTATCCATTCTTAGGGCTTTGATAAAGTGGTTGCTCTTCTTTTTAGCTGATGCCTTAATGTTGGCAGATGGTCAATTCTCCCCTCAGGACTTGTGACATGGACTAACCGCCTCTCGTGGATATGTTAACTCTGGAAGTTGTATTGGGCATTAACAGGCTAATCTTTTGGTGCAACAGAAACTGTGGGCCAAAAATTGGTATCAGAGCCAATGGTGTCGGGTTCGAATCCCCTCAGGTAACACTGAGGGGGAGTTTGTTGGCAAATGGTCAGTGCTCCCCTCAAGATTCGTGACATGGACTAACTGCCTCTCATGGATCCATTAACTTTGAAAATTATATCAGGCATTAACAGGTTGATCTTTTGGTGCAACAACAACTGTGGGCCAACACTTGAACCATTTGAACTTCTCAAAGGCTTCCAATTTGTTTTTCAAGAAGTAAACCCATATTTTTATGTTGTAATCATCTATAAATCTCATGAAATATGCGTTTCCACCTAAGGTGGGGGTTTTCATGGATCCACATAAATCTAAGTGCACTAACTCAAGTGGTGCTTTTTCTCTTCTAGAATACCCTAATTGAAAGGGTTGTCTATGTTGTTTTCCTAAAATGCATGCTTCACATTTTCCATCGAGTTCTATAATGGATGGTAACCCTCTAACCGTGTCTTTCCTAGGCAATAAACTCAAACTAAAAAAGCTTCAATTCCCATACCTTAAATGCCAAAGTTTGGATGGATCTTTGATGAATGTTCTGAAAGCATGTTGTTGTTCCATTGTTGATTGGTGTTCTACTGTTGTGAGCACCAAAGAAAATTTCTATTGTTGTCCTTTTGTTGTGAATGTTGCAGACACTATATGCATTCTAAGAGGAAACACTATGTTTCTTATTATTTGCATTGTCGCTATCACTTTCTTGCTACATCCTTTGTCAAATATCAGACATTCACCATTATCCATCAAGATTTTATAACCATTTTGGACTATTTTTCCAATGCTCAATAGGTTATTGTTTATGCCAAGGGCATAAAAGACATCTTGGATATTCTGCCTCTCACCACTCTTGGTTTGGATGCTGACTACACCTTTTCCCATGATGGGAAATTTCTCATTGTTTCCCATTTTAATTTATGTTTTTATGCTGCTATCTATGAAGGTAAAAAAAAATCTTGTCACCACTCATGTGGTTGTTGCATCCACTATCTAAATACCATACTTCATCACTGTTGTGCTTATCAAGGTTGCAAACAATAAAAACATTTGATTTTTTTTCATTTTCAGCATTGTTCTCATTTGCTACATTTGCATTTTAACTCCCATGGTCACGATGTTTCTTCCTACACTCACTAGCATAATGACCATACTTGTGACAGTAATAACATTGCACATTACTTTTTTCATACCTCTTATTTGAATTGTTGTTCTTCTTCTTGTCTTGGTAAGCTAACTATGAGTTGCTTAGCTCCTCTTGGCTATTTGAAACTCCTCTTCTAGAATTGCTTCTTCCTCTACCTTTTTGACCTCTACCTCTATTGTTTCTTCCTCTTCCTCGACCTCTTGTATTGGTCTAAGATTTGAAATTTTTCTCTAGGGAAGGAGAAAATCTATTCAACTACCTCTCATGGGTTTGTAGTGAACCCATCAACTCATCTACAATCATTTTGGACAAGTCCTTGGCCTTTTCAATGGCAATGACTATAGGATCAAACCTAGAGGGAAGACTTCTTAGGATTTTCTCAATAATCCTTTGTTCTTCCATTGCTTCCCCATTAATTCTCAGCTACTTTATCAAGGTAGACACTTTAGTATGAAAATTTAAAATGGACTCATCATCTTTCATTTGTAAGGTCTCAAAATCTCTCATTGGCAACTGCAACTTTACCAATCTCAATTTATCAGTCCCCCATAACTATTTTGTAGTATTTCCCAAGCCTATTTTGAGTAATTTTTTGATGCAATGTGGGGGAAAATAGCCTATGTCAAGGCTTCCTCAATCAATCTGAGGGTTTTTGAATCCTTCATTCAAGTTTCTTTCAACTGATTATTTTGTGCATTTGAGATGGTTGCATAGGTTGTTTGGTTTGTTATATTTGTGGATCCATTGATGACTAGCTCCCATAGATCATTTGCAACCAATATTGTCTTCATTTTCTTAGCCCAAATGTCATAGTTTTTCCCATCAAAATTTGGTGGCTATTGCCAACCTTTTCTATCACCACTTTTCATTCTTCTCATATTTGAGAAAATTGATTAATGTTTAGATAACCTAGGGCTTTTCCAAACACACCCATAATAAACTAACTGCCCAAAAAAATAGGGCTCTGATACCACTTGTTGGAAGGCAGGGATGTGACAATACAAACTCCTTGTTGTTACTGGATGATGGAAAAAATAGAAAATAACAAACGCAATGCACAGAGACAGCATAATGTATGACGTAGGAAAACACAAATTTATATATTCCTCTTTGCTTTCAAAATTACAACACAGAGTATTGGCTCTATTCTATAGTGCAAAATATATTATATTCAATTTGGACTACTATCCAATACCTGGAACTGATCAAACACCTAAAATGATGCTTACAACTATTTTGTAGCTTCCTATTGTTTGTTGGATCTGCTAAACATTTCTTTCTGTGCATTGCTACTGTCTCCTTGTTCTCAATTGAATATTCCTTTTGTTGTTGCAGGGTCTTCTTCCAATCCAAAACTAAACTCTACAACCAATGGTTGTACATTCCTTTCTTTTTGTCATATTTGAAAATTCTCATGAAAATGAGCACTTAGATTTGAAATTCAAAATCACCTACCATAGGTATTGCTAGTAGGTCAAACACAGCTGCAAGTTTACATGAGGCAGTGTTGATAGGTATTTTGACTGCAGATTAAATAATTCCAACAAAACTATCCTAAGTAAAAAAAATATCACCTACAAGTGAAAATGTAGTTGTAAATTAGTTTTTCACATAGGTGAAATTTGTGCATGGGAATGAGGCAAAACATAATTAAATTGCAAATAAAAGAGAAAATGAGAGGTAAAGTGAAGATTAGGGTGAAATGGCATATTTCAAATGCCAATTTATTGTAAATCAAAGGGAGAGTATCTTGTCGGGTGTCAATAATATATTAAATCTTCTTTTACTTACCCTTCTTTAAATGGTTGTATCAAATCATTTGAAAGGGTTATGTTTTATTTTGAGGTTCTAAAAAAGAAAAATCATTGTACAAGAAAGAGGTTATTTTATGTTCTAGGTGAAATTTTTTGCTTGTAATTTATCACATCATGGTGGTGCTATATCTATATTTTTGGCATATATGAATATATACTACAATGTATGTAGTCTTCAACCTGATATGTAATTTTCTTTGAGTAGAAATAATTAAGGATTCTTTCCTTCTTCCTGAAAATTTGTTACAATGAACTATTTTAATCATTTCTTTCTATTTAAGAGATAGATTAAATTCTCTCATGGAAATAGTGGGAATGTTATATTATTAGATGGGTTATTAAGTATGGCTATATTGCAGACTTTAGAGATTTTATTATCATAAAGTAATAATATAAAAAATTATCATCAAGGTATGTTTAATATTGTGATATAAGATGCAAGACCTATGACTCTATAGCCCATGGAAAACACCAATTTGTCTCTTGTAGTTCCCTCTTCCAAAATGGTTCATAAAATATATAAATCTTAATGGACATTTGTTTAAATATAACTTATTATGGTTTGGTTATCTTCACAGAGTCTAAAGGATGTAAAAAATATGTTTAAGTTTTTCTCATCTGTCACTTCTTTGCACATTTAAAATGAAGACAATTTTTTGTAATTTATTTGTTCACTTTGTTGTTCAAAGCTTCAGGGATCATGGTTGAATTTGGTAAAATCTATACTACGCATTATTCATATACCTATGAACATGTTAATCATCTACTTTTTAAATGGTCTTCAACTATAGTCCAATGTGAAACTAGCACAATAATTAATCTATGAAAGTGAATTTAGTTTGTTGTTTTTTGCTAGTTGGACTAGTTTCAACCCTGTAAAATTGTGTGTTAAAATGATTTATCATTATTTCAGACCAATGACAGGATTACCCTCTTGATTCATGTGGACCTCAAAGTGTAGAAGGTTTCAATTCTAACCTTATTCAATGGCTTTTCCTTGTCCTTAATTTGATCATAGAGAAAATACCTATCAAATTTATTTGATCCCTAAGTTTAAGTATTATATTTTCTATTAAAGAATTGAGGGTAGCAAGAAAAATAACCAATAAATTAACGAATCTACTGGGGAAATTTCATAGTTATTCATTTGGAAAAGAGTCAAATAATTGGAAGATCTAGAGATTTGGTTAAGATATTGAATAATTTCATACTTGGAAGAAGAATTTATTGCAGCACATTTGAAGATCTTGTAAAATATTGGTGCTCTATTGGTGAAAGGAACTCAGAAATAAATTTGACCTATGAAGAAGCTTCTAGTTTCTCGAAGATTTTGTCCTCTTTGAAGAGGTGGTGACTTTGTAAATAAACTTGATAAATTTCAAATAATTACTTATTTTTGTGCACAAATATTACATAGATTGAAAATTTTCTAGCTAGAGAAAGAATATTTACCAAAGCCTACAATAATTTTCTAGGTATTTTTCTAATCATGTCTTCAAGAAGGAAATAATTGGTATCTGAAGGTCATTTGTGAAATATTTTAAGAAGATTTTTTCCTTTATTGAATGAATGTTTGTATTGGAAGAAGGAAATTAAAGTGAATTGTGTGAGCATGCATATTTTATTTTGATATGTATGTATTAGTAAAAATATGCATGGAAAGGATGGAGAATTATAATAATTGGTATATGAAGGTCATTTGTGAAATATTTTAAGAAGATTTTTTCTTGTATTGAATGAATGTTTGTATTGGAAGGAATGGAATTAAAGTGAATTGTGTGAGCATGCATATTTTATTTTGATATGTATATATTAGTAAAAATATGCATGGAAAGGATGGAGAGTTATTATTTTAGACTGTTGCATATGTTATAAGAAATTATGTGGTCTATATAGACTAATAAATTTTGTGAAATCAACAGAAGGCATGAATATTTCATGTATTATTCGGTAATGAGAAATGATTAGAAATATGAAAGATAAAGTCTTGTATCATGGAATATTGAGCTCTTATTATGAGAATAGAATTATGAACAAATGGTTGTGAGGTTAGTAAGCTTTCATTGAAAGCATATTAGAAATTGTATTGTCATTGTAAGTTTTCCTCTACAAATCCAAATGTAATGATGCAAAGCTCACATCTCTAGCCATGTCCTCATAGAAGGTTGTTCTTTGTTGAAAGATATAAGCCATTTTATTTTAGTGGTATTCAAGGTTTCCCAAATCATATTCCTAATGAACTTAAGGAGAACTTACCAAAATTCAATGGAAAAATATTTGAATCAACATGTAAGAACCTACAATATTTCAATGATCTGATTGGATATTATGAAGTAGATGTTGAAACCATTCTTATGAAATTCTTTTTTCAATCTTAAAAAGAAGATGCTAGAGAGTGGGTTTCAAATTTGGTAGTGTGTTCCATTGCCTCATGGGAAGATTTCAAAGTTGCATTCATTAATCAATTCAATGAAAGAATTGATGTATGTTCACCGATCAAAAAACTTATTAACATTGAGAAGGATGAAGAAGAGTTGGTCCCATCTTTCAATTTGATATTTGAAAAGATAATGAGAGGTATCATAGAGAATATTAGACCAAATTATGTAAAAAAATTATCATGTACCTTGGAACATTTGATAAAAATAGAGCCTCACACTAAGAGACAAAGAGCTTGCAACACTTCATAAATATTATCCAATTTCTAAGGACATTGAAAATAACTCAAAATATTCAATGATGAGAGGAAATATATTTGCAAGTGTTGGTTATCTTAGAATATCTTATGCAAATGAAATATGTAAATCATAAAATATAAATAATTTTCAAAATATATGCAACCTTCTTGCAATTAGTTCATCATTACATCATTCAAATCATGGTAAACTTACAATTGTTGAAATGAACAAGACAACTGAGAGGGGGGGTAAATCAATTGTAGAAAATTAAACCTTTGAAAAACCCTCAGTAGTAATCTAATCCACAAGCATTCATTAAACCCTTATTTTGTTAGATTGATTACACATGAAATACGGATAACAGAAACTGAGATCACAAAACCATGCACAAGAGAACACCATATTTACATGGAAAAATCAATGAGGGAAAAACCACGGTGAGGATTGGCTCACAATATAAGTAATAGAAAAATTGGTACAAAGGGGCTCACTGCTATAATAGGACACACTATCCAAAAAGGCTCATAGCCAAGGCTCATTGCCACATAAAGAATATAAGAAGATAGAAGAAGAAATTTACATAGATAAAAAACTTCTCAATGCAACAAGGAGTCCACCACAATTGCTTGCACACTTTCACAGACTCACATGAAATATTTTGGATTCCTTCATCTCACTGCCTTCAAGAACCCTAACATGAAGTTCACACTACTCTGTTCAATTTTGCATCACACACATCACTCACATCAATCATGCATCTATCTTGCTTCTTACTCTTTCACTCACCCTCTTGCATCAACGCCATATATATTTATACCAAGTTCTACCTCAAAAGCTTTCTCCATTGTCAGCCACTAGCCATTATACATTCAAATTCAAAATAGATCAAAACCAAAAAATTCTTGTGGTGGATAGGAACGAAACACAACCTACATAAATCCTTAAGTAGGACCCAAATAGATCTCAACACACTTCAACATGCTTCCATAAGCCTCTCATGTAGTGTTAAACACAAGGTTGGCCAACCCCCATGCAAAACACCATAGACACTAAGTATGTTAGGACTGTAAAAAAAAAAATCACACTTTTAATGGTTTACACTCATGGATCCCATAACAAAGCCACATTCTAGGAGCAAAGAGAAATACAAATCACTATAATCCATTCCACATACCATATCCACCAATGATCCCATCAAATTTGACCTTTTTACACACCAAAATCCCTCTAGTCATCATTGAGTAAGAGCTTCTAACAAACAGTCCATATCGGCATGACTAGGTCCATGTCTCTCTGACCCATAAGCTATAGCCTTTCAATTCAGGCATTTCTTGCATATCGACAAAAGGTCAACATTGTCACAGCGATCAAAAAATTAGGAAGATACGTATTCGAAAGGAAAAATCTTGTTGTCTCATCAATGAAAAGGTTATCAGCAAGAGCAATACTATCGGAGTGAAATCCTCAAGTCAGCCCGAACATACATGTCATGTCGATGGACCCTCATTGGTAATAAATTCACTTTGTCTCACTGATAAAGCAAAAAGAAACATGTCGGGGAGACATGTGCTATTGGAGTGAGTTTTTCTTCTCCTTTCGACTTCATGTGTTACACCAATGAAAGTAATATCGGAGAGAGTCTTGTTGATTCATCCGAAGGAGGAAGACAATACATCGGGGAGACTAATAACATCGGAGTAACTTTCAAATATTTTAGCGATGCTCATTCTCTTGCCAATGGTAATATGAATGGATCAAAGTTCATCAAAGTGACACTTGGTGACAACTTTGATGTCTAAATGACTTCGCAAATCTCTTCCCAAAGGTGATATGGATTAAAAAACAAATGAAGAACCAATTATCTAGCCTTAGTAGGAGAACTTTTTTATCTTCCCGACCATTAAAAATGATCTTCATCTAATGAATATTCGGCATGGTTCAAACACATAGATTGGCTAGATTGTGAATAAGTTTCACTGATATAATCATTTGATCTGACAATGAGAAATTCAAAAAACCTATTTCACTCATGTTTGGAGCTGGACATTAATGGTAGCATGGATGAATATTGTATAGATAATTCTCTAATTGACTGAAGAATAACGCAATAGGAATTTTCAGGTTTGGCAATGAAAGGAACAGGAGAACAGGCAGAGGTTAGAGAATTTGGTGTGGCCAAAAACTTTCAAGTAAGCTTGTGAATTCCCTGTAATCGTATTTTCAATTCTATCAGTTTGAGAAGATAAAATGGAGGGTTCAAGCTCTAGGAAGTCAAAGAGTAGAAAGAAAAAGAGTGAGGGTAACCAACCTAGGAGTAAGAAGCAAAAAATTAAAACAACAAATGAGCCACAACAAATGAGAGAAAATTGAACCAAGATCTTATTGAGCAACTACCTAGTTTAGGACCAAAAATCAGGCGTACTACACAACTTAGGGTAGATGTGGAGAGATTTGAGGACAAGTGCAGGCATATAGGGGATGTGTGGACTCCAATTCGAGGATATGAGCTATTTATGTTTCATTATCATCAGAGGGATAGAATTGAGCCAGTATGCAATCCATAGAACTTTAATCTAGGAAAATTGGTTCTCCCTAATGTATTTGTAAATGTGGAACTGATAAAACTCCTGGCCACCCACTACAATCCAAAACTCAATGCCATCTGCAATTCACTAGGTAAACCTTTTATACATGTATCTGAAGCTGCAATTTGTGAAGTTTTTGGCCTAGACAGAACATGTGATGAAACCATTGTACATGAGACATTAGAAAAGGAATACTGGAGAATGGACACAACCTACAAGGGGTGGTGATTACCATTGCATAGGCCTAAGAAGCATGGAATTCTGGTCCCACTTGATGATAATGATGGGCCTCCATTTCACATTGGCTTATTTGAACCCTATTTGAAATGCACATACTTCTCAGTGTGTCAGGTGTTAGGGACAGAGGCCCCTGAGTTTATGTCAATTGCACCTATGGTGATTGTTGTTGATGTTCAGTGTCATAATTCCAAACCATTTGACTATGCTTCATATATTTTGAAAGGAATTGATTCAGGACTAATGGCAATTAAAAATGGATCCCTTGTTCTGCATTTCAATAATTATTATGTTTTCATGCATATAATAATGTATTATGGGAAAGAATTAGGGATGTGGCCAAAGGAGGTAAGGATTGCACAATTTGATAAGGAGAGTAAATTACTACCAATTCAATTATGGACTGCTATTTGGGATAGCAGATTTGTCAACTCGAGTTATGTTCATTTTGAAGAGTATTTTGTTAAACCATTATACAAATTTTTCAACCATCCTTGCAAATACTCACTATCTGATGAAAATAAGAGGTTCCTTAGGCCCAAGAATTTCAATGGACCTATTGATCACAATTCGGGAGATTGGTATTGTTTTGAGGATGCCACTATGATCAGGGTGTATGGTTTTGAGGATACACCATTTATTTTTCCAAAAACAGTACCTAGTAGAATTGCTTACTTGGAGATTGTTAGATAGATGGACTACTCAAGTGTTATGAATCTAGGTTCCTTTGGAAAGTAGGCATTCATGCTAAGTACTTTATGCTTTGGATATTTCACTGTACTATCAAAGGAGGGGTATGATTTAATTTTGGATAAGATATTGTATTTTAAATTAAAAAGGGCTCCACCAAGGAAAGGGTTTTATCTAGAAGGATACATTTACTCTGCTAGAAGAAAGATGAACTTGGGTGGGTATGATCATATACCCTATCAATATGGTGACTTGAACAGGAATATGGAAGAGAAAGAAGTTGAGATGGTTGTTGTTGAATAGAATAGAGGGGTAGAACAAAGGATAAAAGAGATACAAGAAGCAAAGCTATTATCTTTTGGTGAGGAATCATCCGATGATGAGAAATCTTAGGGCCCAACTGATAAAATTTCTAGATTGAGAATTGAGGACTATAAGTCTCCCCTTAGAGAGCCAGAAATTGAGGAGGGTTCTAACACAGACACAAGGAAAATGGCCTATAGATCCTTTGTTGTTGATGATGCATTTGTAAAGTCTCTAGAATTCAAAGCCTTCTTGTACAAACAAAATGGAAAACCAATAAGAAAGTCTGTTGGAAACATAACACCAAACAATGAGGATCAGCTACTAAATAATTTGAGGCTAAGTGTAGAAAAGGAGATGAAAGACATGACTCCAAAGAGAAGAAGAAAATTATTGGAGGAGTTAGGTGTAATGATTTTCCCAGGTTTCGATCTAAACTATGCTCTTGTTTTTGACAGCTTCTTACAAAATAACAATGCTACACACAAGCTTAGCCCTGAAGGAGTCACAAAGGTGTACACAGGATCAAATTTTAATCCTAATGAAGGTTCCCTCATGATCTAGTCCATGTACTCACCACATAAGAAGTTTGTAATTATTGACATTGAAAAAGCTTTTGACCATGTCATGACACTAAAAGTTGGAGAGGATGATATTGCAGCTATAGCTAAGATTGGCATCAATGTTGCCAACCTAAATAAAGCTCAGATCCGAATGCTAATTAAGGAAAAGGAGATGTATAAAATGAATAATGAAAGGATACTCAAGGAGAATTATTTCTTAAAAGATATGGTTAAAAACACAATAAAGGAATCTACTAAGTTATTAACTCAAGGGGAGAGTTCACAATCAAAGGATATGGGTGAAGGATCATATGTACAAGATCAAGTGAATAAATTCAAGTTTGATACAATCTTTGTAGCATTACACAAAAGACATGATAATTTGATGATTTGGATGAATAAACTATGGTCAATCCATTCCAAAAATCGAGCCACAATTCAGGAACACAAAAGAATAAATGACTGAATATAGGAGAAGCTTCAGGAAATACAGAAGGAAGGTGTCTCTGATAGTAGGGCTACTACAAATGTTGAGGAGATAGTGAAGAAACATGGGGACTATTATGATGAGCTCCAAGAAGATGCAAAAGGATTAACTGATGTTACAAAGAGTGGAGTACTTGCATTATTCGAAGAAAATGGAGAGCTGAAAATTCAGGATAAGTGGATAAAAGAGTACAAGATGATATTGCATAAGGCTTTGGAAATAGCCAAGAGTGGAGAATTAGCACTGGATGAGTCATTCGAGCACTCATAAAAGATGGTAAACATAGAGATCACTATGAGGAATTCCACGGATGATGTTGATACTCACCTGAGGCAGGAATATTTAGATCATGTTACTAGACTATATTTGTGGCTTACCAAAGCCTAATTGTCCATGTTTAATTATTGTTAGTTGTTGTTAGTTTTCAAAATACATTTACGAAGGGGTGCATCCTCTTCAAAGTTTTGATATAAAATTCAGTCACATAATGATAGAAAGATATAGGTGAATAGTGATAGATAGACAACAGAAAGATTCCATAATGTTTTCATTTCAAAAGACCATGATGCATGTATGAAATTTTGGAGAAATCAATGAAAGATCTTTGATTATGTGGCTTCATATTGGTATCAATTGTTTGTTGAAATGATACAGTTATTTGGTTGTCTCCAACTTAATATTTCCTTATTATTTAAATTGGTATATCAAGTATATATTCAATTTATCAATGCACATTTTTTGTACTTGTGTGATATGATTAATTGGTTTCCCCAAAGGAATTAAAATCCTTCTAGTCAATCATAGTAATCTGGAAGTGTTATTTGGATCAATAAGAAGAACCATATAATTAGGATTGTCAATCTGTCTCCAATTTGGTGTTATTCGTGTTCTTGCATAATTTATTCAATTGGTTCTTTCAAGTAAAGATTAAAATCCTTTTGATAAATTATAAGTAACCTAGTTGTATCAGCTGGATAAGTAAGTAAAGTTTGTCAATCACTTCCTGCACGTTTATACAAGTTATAAACCAATATTAGTATGCCAAATAGTTTGAGTTACTACCAAATACAAGTTATACATTCTAGATCTTCATTTTACTCCATTTACCCAACAAGGCACTGGTCTTATCCATTTCATCATTTAGTTTTATCAAATTTGTTTCAAAACCTTAAATTTGTTAGCTGAACATATTCATAAAACTTCACCTTGATATTGCTTATACAATTTATACCAAATTAGGTTTGCATCTCTCCACTCCTAATTGCCATTATGGATAGATTGCTCAAGTAGGAAACACATAGTTTAAGTCCGCTTCATTTGCATAGGTACACCTGCCTAGGCCTAGCAGAGCCTAAAGAGAAGAAGGTTCAAGTACACCATTTGGCCTTGTTCATTAGCCTAAAACGTACCAAGAGCCTAGCAACCTCTTGTGGTTTTTCAACCAGCGTTTTTGATAACTAACAAAGTATATGCTTCCTTAAATCAAGTCAAAAGTTTCATTAAACATAATTCACTTGAACTCAATCCATAATACTCCATGAACTACTTAATATTCATCAAACACTTCATCCAAGCTCACATCAATAAATACTTTAACTCAAAATAACTGATAACCCTTAATTGCATACTAATAAATGAAACTCACACTATACTGCACCAAATCAAATAAAAACTTTAATACAAAAATATAAAAGCATTATAAGAAACTTTCCAAATATGCACAACTTGGAGCCAAATAGTGGAGAAATGTAGAGCAAATACATTTCTCCTAGACCACAGAAAATATCACTAAACAACTGGTTCACACACTAGTGAAAACATTTTGTACTGTACAATGATCTAGAAACCTAAATTCTAAATATAGCAACCTCTATCAATCTTGAATAACTTGTAAGATCCACACAGGAACAGTATCAACACTGAAAGAATGCGGAGCACAATATCGGAGCACACTATGAACATTTGCATAACATAGTTTACCCTATTTATTAAATTTTCTCAAAAACACTTGGAAACCAAGTACCAAAGACATCATCTCAGCTCATTACTTCATTCCAACTCATCTTCAGAATATACAACAAAAGAATAGCTTCATGTACTCACAACACTTCCTCAAGGTCTCAAATACACATGCACAACCTATTTTCCTCTTTTCCACAATTTTCGCAATATCCTCAACATCTTCATCCCATAGTTGACATCAATGACAACACCAGTCCGTAGAAATCCTAGTAACATCAATGACAACACCATCATTCTTGCAATAATCTCCCCCTTTTCCATTGATGGCAACACAAGATGTGAAAATCCACCAAAGACCACACAATAGATTTAAACACTCTCTCCTTATTTTTTAGATTAGATAGCCTACACAACATTTTTAAAACCTCTCCCACTTATAGGAGTCTCTTTCTCTTTCACAAAAAAAATCTCTCTTTTTCACATAATTCTCTCTCCCTGAGTAAATAAGTTCTTTTTCACATGATTCTCTCCCCCCTTTGACATCAATGGAAAAGGATAAAATGTTTTGCATTGTTCTCCCTCTTTGACACTGAACCAAAATTACCTACTATGAATACTCCCCCTTAGAAGTACACCAAACTAAATCAACAACACAATTACAACACATGACACTACCTACTCCCCCTCAGAGGTATCCACCAACATCAGTCCAGAAAAGAGATAGATCCATAGATCCATTAGACTGATGCACCTCCATATGCATATAATTCAAGAAAGGAGGGGTAATAAACCCCAACTTCTCTCAAAGATACTCAAAAGTATCCTTAGGAAGAGCCTTAGTAAATATATCAACAATCTGATCCTTTGTAGGAACATAGCCAAGCTTCACTTCATTCTTCATAACCTTATCTCTCAAAAAGTGATACCTAATGGATATGTGTTTTGTCTTTGAATGCATCACTAGATTATTTGAAATGTTTATTGCACTTGTATTATCACAAAAGATAGATATAGGTTCATCATATACAACTCTCATATCCTTCAATGCTTATCTCATCCATAATACATGTGTACAGCATGATGTTGTTGCAATATAATTAGCCTTTGTAGTGGATAAAGAAACTAAATCATGTTTATTACTCAACCATGACACCAATCTACATCCAAGAAATAATGCACCACCACTTGTACTTTTCATGTCATCAACACAACTAGCCCAATCTGCATCTGTATAAGCATTCAATGTGAAATTAGTATCCTTAGGATACCACAAACCATAATTTGGTGTGCCTCTTAAATATTTGAATATTCTCTTCACTACTACAACATGTGCTTCTTTAGGATCTTCTTAAAATCTAGCCATGAGACAATCTGCATGCATCATATCCAATCTAGTAGTAGTCATATACATTATTCCATCAATCATAGATCTATACTTGCTCTAATTAGCCTTAGGTGAATCAATATCTTTGCTCAATTTACAACCAATCACCATAGGAGTACATATCAATTTGGATTCATCCATTCCAAACTTCTTCAACATCTCTTTGACATACTTAGACTATGAAATGAAAATCCCTTTATCTGTTTGATTGATCTGTAGCCCAAGAAAGAAATTCATCTCCCCAAACATCGACATCTCAAATTATTTCTACATTTCTTCAGAAAATTTATTACACAGCCCCATTTCCACCAAAGATAATATCATCCACATATACAAGTACTATCAAGATTTTTTCTTCCTCAATTTTGAAGTAAATATTACTATCTACAGAGCCCTTATTGAATCCTTGTTGTATCAAGTACCTGTCCAATATTGTATACCCAGCTCTGGTAGCTTGATTCAAACCATATAGATCCTTCTTCAACTTATATACCATATCTAGTTGATCTGACAACTGAAAACCTTTTGGTTGTTCAATGTATACCTCTTCTTCCAATTCACCATTCAAAAAAGAAAACTTCACATCTATCTGATAGACTTTAAAATCTTTATGTGTTGCAAATGCCAAAAACATTCTGATAGCTTCCATTCTAGCCATAAGAGTGAAATTTTCCTCAAAATCTATGCCTTCTACTTGTGATTAACCCTTACACACAAATCTTGCCTTGTTTCTTAGTACTTCTACATTCTCATCCATCTTGTTCCTGAATACCCATTTAGTTCCAATTATGTTCTTATTTGTCAATCTAGGGACCAATTCCCAAGTCTGATTTTTCTCTATCTACATAAGTTCTTCTTCCATTACCTTCATACAATGCTCATCCTTACATGCTTCGCTCACTAATTTAGGTTCAACTTTAGAAATTAAACACAATTTTACCTCAACTTTAGTAGCTTTCTTCTTGTCAATACACCTTTCCTTTTATCTCTAATGATCTGATCTTTAGAATGCTTATTTTGCACATACTTAGGGGTTTTAGGGGTCTTCTCTAAAGCTTCTTCCTCTTCATTTTGCACTTCTTGTTCATAATATTTATCTTCCACTTCTCTGCAATCAGGTTCATCTGACACATATCCATCTATTACAATAGAATTTTGCATGTTTTCATCAACTTTAACATTTACACTTTCAACTATCTTTCTCAACCTTTTGTTGTAACATCTGTAAGCTTTGTTTCTAATAGAATATCCAAGGAAGATTCCTTTATCAGATCTTGCATCAAACTTTCCTGATTTTTCTTCTCTTTTAATGTAGCATTTGCTTCCAAACACTCTCAAGTACTTCACAATAGGAATCCTTCCATACCATAGATCATAAGGAGTCTTTGTGTTGTTAACTTTTGCTTGAACTTTGTTAAGTATGAATGCTTCTCTCCAGTAGACTTGCAGTAGATTTTCCTCTTTCATCATAGTCCTTGCAACTTCTTGAATAGTTATGTTTTTCCTTTCAACAACTCCATTCCGTTGAGAAGTTCTAAGGGTAGGTAGATGCCTCTTTATTCCATGAACTTCACAAAACATGTTAAACTCATTAGAGGTAAATTCACCACCTCTGTCACACCTCAAGAATTTTATTTTCAAATCCATTTCATTCTCAACCATAGCTTTAAATGCCTTGAATTTATCTAATGCGTCATATTTCTCTCTAAGAAAAGTAACCCATGTCATTCTAGAATAATCATCAATCAAAATCATAAAGTACATGTCACCTTATAGACTTCCTACCCTTGTAGGACCACAAAGATATGTATGCACTAATTCTAGCAGTCTGATAGAGAATTGTTAGTTTCCCTTAAAGTTACTCCTTGTTTGTTTTCCAAATTGACAACTCTCACAAAAAAAATTGATAGGTTTTGTGATTCTAGGTAAATCTCTCATAGAATGAACCAAACTAATTCTTTCCAAATTATCAAAATTCATGTGACACATCCTCCAATTCCATAACCAACTATCATTAATCTGTGACATAAAGCAATGACCATTAGCACCCTTAAGCATGTTCTCTTACCAACATCAATCACAGTTCTAGACCCTTTCTGAATCTCACATGCTTCATCCTTAAACACAATATTATACCCTTTGCTACACATTTTTTTGACACTCAAGAGATTATGTCTTAAGCCCTTAGCATAGTAAACATTGTCAGTATTATGCTTGCCATCAAAACTGATTGAATCTATTCCAAAAAATTTTGCACCTAAATCATTTCCAAATTTAACTAGTCCTTCATCATAATTTTCAAGTTTAACAAACTTACTTTTATCTCTGGTCATATGATTAGAGCAACCACTATCAACAACCCAATAATTCTTATTTTCTTTGACATGAAAAGTAGATACCAAAGTACCTTCATCTCCAAAATACTTTCCTTCACACAACTTTCAGGGTTAGGAGAACTAGATTCTTCTTTTATAGCCAAAAATGTTGGAATCATGTGCCTCAATCTCACAGGCTATAACCTCTAGAAGAGCAAAGTCAGTGTGACATTCCTTTTGTCTGGCCAACTAGAAGCTTTGGAATCTTGTGGTTTGCATTGGTCACTAAGACTTTGTTTAAGTCTTGCTGAATGGACCTATCGCTATGACATGGAGACTCGGTGACTAAAGGGTTTGTTATCGGGTGCCTAGCATATGTCAGTGTGACCTATGGCGACTGGATCATCGGGGTAACTCAAGTGTGTCGGTATGTGGTCCTAACAACAGGGAGATGTCTCGCCGATTGTAGTCATCAGGGTGACTTGAACATTCAAGAAGATCTCTTGGCGATTAGGAGATTTTTGGCCGACTGTATACACTCGGAGTAACTCGAGGGTCTCGGTGAGTAGTCTTGGCGATATGTGAAGTCTTGCCAATAGCATCTACTTGTGGTCATTGGTGTAACTCATATGTGTCGAAATGATGTCTTGGCAATGATAGGAAGTCTTGTCGATATCGGCATGATCTTTGGTCTGTCTGACCGATGTGGAAATTGGTATGACTTGTTCCTATCGACATGAAGTCTTGGCGACCAGGAGATGTCTTGCCGATTGGAGTCATCGGAGAAACACAAGTACTTCGATATGAAGTCTCAGCGAATGTGGAATGTCTAGCCGATGGAAGGACTTTTTGATATGACTCCTGAGCTCGGTGTGATGTCTTGGCGAAAGATGAATGTCTTGCCGACTATTATTTGGTGCTCGGTAGGACTTGAGACTTCGGTGTGATGTCTCGACTAAAGCAATAAGTCTCGCCGACTGTCGGATGCTTCGGTATAACATGAAGAGTTCAGTGTGATGTCTTGGCGAAAGATGATTGTCTCACCGAATGGAATACTCATGTCAACATGACTTGAAGACTTCGGTATGAAGTCTTGGCGAACTGCGGATGTCTTTTCAATGGAAAAGTTAACATCGATATGACCTTTGAACTTCTGTATGATGTCTCATCGAATGGTGATTGTCTCGCCAATGAGAATGCTAAGGTCGATGTGACTTGAAGACTTTGGTGTAATGTCTGGGCAAAGAGCGATAGTCTCACTGACTGATGAACTCTTCGAAATACCTTGTGATCTTCGATGCGAGGTCTTGGTGACATGAAAAAGTCTTAGCAATAGCTCTCTAGACTCGATGTAACCTCTTTCCAATAGGGATGACTCTTGGCGATATCAAATGCTAGTTGTGTTGGCATCATGGAGACATAGTTAGTGTCTTACCGACATGACAACACAAGTTGAACACCCTTGACTGTTTGAAGATTGTCCTACGTGGTGTGACCTGGATGTATTATCTTCTATGCAAGGAAGTGGAAACATCTACGATGCTGAGCTGGTTGATTCAATAGTTGTGATCCAACAGTTGGAAGCAAACCGATTCATAGAGGCCATTGATAATGAATGCATATACGTATGCATTGGACATTCTGAAGTGTGTGCTGGTAAGAGTGGGTCGAAGAGCTGAAGAGAAGAAGAGAGAGAGCCAAGTGGCTGGCTGAAAGGAAAAGGCCATGAGGCCGAAGCAGAGGTAGGGTTATGTTTCTGAACTCTCTCTTGTGTACTGAGTGATCAGTTGCTACCAGTTGTATCCAGAATGAACAAGATGTAATCTCTAAAAAGGCTATGAGCTTGAAATTGTATTGTAACCGTTTGTTGCTGAATAATACAATGGCTCGATCTTTGGAGTGTGGGTTTTTTCATCTAAAAGGATTTTCCCCACGTAAATCTTTGTGTTATGTTGTTTGTCTCATCTTTCATGTTTGTATTGGTTCTATTAGAGAATCTGTTGATGCATGTTGTTGAATTTACATGTGTTTTTCTCAGAAGGATCAATGTGGGAAATAAATTGTGTATGTTTCTGCTTTAGGACATAGTTGAACGTGTCTTTGAGGAAACCTAATCGAAATGAAAGTTACTGAAGGCACTACTATTCTTAGTCTTCTCTGAGATGCACCAAGATTTCCTTACAAGTAGTATTAGAGCCTTCTTTTGGTTGTTGGTTCTAGATATTTCTCCTGTGAAGATTTCTTAGCTTGATGGGTTGGAAGAAATCTGGAGGAATGGACTGATGTATTGATCCTTTGATGAGTGGAAGCCTTGTGGTATTCTGAGATAGCATGTAGCTTGAAGGATGGTCATGATGGAAAAGGGAGTTGGTCATGTTGTGATCTGTGTCTCCTGGCTGGTAGCGGTATAACCTTGGAGTATGAGGTGGATTTCTTTCCTCTGTGGCTATGTAGCAGTAAATCTTTCATATTGGGTGTTTGTGTGTCAGGCTCCTGGGTGATATGGAGAAGCCTAGGTTGTTTCTTAGTTATGGAAGAAAGTGCTTATTCTAGGTGGTGGTTCCTGGTGTTGGAAGGAACTGTTTCCTATTAACCTCGAATGCTTGAAGGCTATGGAGTTAATCATTAGATGATTTGCAAGCTTCTGAAATAGCCTTTCTCTCTTTCTCGGATGCATGTACATGTTGGTAGTTTTAGATTTGGTTTCAAAGGGACCTAGATTCTCCTGAACTATTGTTTTCCTTTCTAAGGATGTTTTGTACTTTAATGACTATGATTTTGCAGGTTTTACACGGTTAAGCAAAACTTGTGACCATGTGGAGTTGTTGTTAAGCTATTTTCTAGACACTAGCCTTTTGGGGTGTTGTTGGATGAGATAGTTGCAGTTCTGCATGCATGCTTTGTGCATGGTTTGAGGAGGTATGATTTCTTCTCTGCATGGGAGTGTTAATACATGATTCCTCACTCAGCATTCCTGTGGTGGTGCTTGTGGGTTCCTTGATTATGGTGCTCGTTGTAGACATGATTGGCCAATCAGATTTGGTGTGATCTGGTGTTTGAGTCATGTTGTCTACGTGGTTATTCTCTTTGAGATCTCAATTTTCCATTTCCAATGCAATGTTGGGTTTGCACATTTCTGTTGAATAGATCTACGGGTTGTACAATGTTGTGGGTTGTCTTTACCTACATGTTTGCTGTGAGACAACTCGGAAGTGGACTCTCTATATCCATGAGGTTGATTCATTGTTGGTGCAAACTTGTTAGTTGGCCTTGTCTGTGGTCACTTGTGCATTGGTGTGGTGCTTTGAGATGAGAGGATGGATACTATTGAGTACCTGAATAGTCAGTTATGGGAACCTGAAGCAGGTGGTCATGATGCTTGGAGAGCTCGGTTGTCATGTTTCAGTGGGAGCTTTAGCAGTGACTGTGGGGTTCATCACATAGTGGTGAATGGTCTTCTTTAGTGTTGCAGATGTTTCTTGGGAGAGCTCTTAGATCCTGTTGCTACAGAAGGGTTCTTTCACATTTGCATGGACATTACTTGAAGATGTGCAACATCTTGGATCCATGGAGGACACTTGGAGTCTTTGGCTAAGGTGTTGGTGGTGCTTGATAGGTGATGTTGATTTTGAATCTATTTGCTTTATGTCATGGTATACTCTTGCTTGTGCACTAGAGTTTTGGCATTGTGCATTGTACTTGAGACAATGGAAAAGTCACTTGAAGCATGGGATCTCCTATGTGGATGTGTAGATCATGATGTCATGATAAGTTCCTGACTCAGATGATTGGAGCTTTGACAATGGTCTGGTAATTCTTTGTGTATTGGGTGCTTTGATTATTTGCTTGATACTTCGTGATAGTGCAGTAATGCAATTGAAGTTTAGCATGAGATGTTCAGTTGCTAGTACTTATTGATACATGAAGAATAAGGTGAGGTTGTTTTTCTCTTATGAGAGAAGTATTGTTGCTTGTTACTCTTGTTAAAGTTTTTCAGCAGAAAATCCGAGAAGCCTACACCTTGGTTGAACGTGAGTTCAATAAGAGACCTATGAGGAGATTGCTCTTGGATTAGTCATGATGACTTGCATCTTGAAGGAGTATTCTCGTTCCCACTCTTGGTCTACACTGCAGTTTATCTGAAAGGTATTTGGCCCATTGTATTTTTCAGATGTGTTTTATTAAGTTCACTTTCATGATATGGATCTTGAATTGTTGTCTAATGGTTCTGGAGGATTCATAGTGGAAGTTGTACAATTTTGTTTTATCTCCATGTTGCTAATGAGAATTGGTAGGAGATGTTGTATGGGCTGATTTCGTGAAATGGGGAATGAACTAGCTTGATCTTCTTTGAGATGCTTACATCCATGTTGTTTTAAAGATGGTTTGATCTTGGTGATTGAACGAATGGATGTTGTTAAGGTTTTTCTTTTGGGATGTGAAGAAGATCATTCTTGACATAGCTGGTTGTTAGAAGTGTATGTAGGAGGATGTTCTACAGGAAGATGATGTGCAGAGTTTCTCTATGTGGCCGTGAAGGTTTGTGGTGAGAGAAATGTTTCTTGTAGTAGTTTGTTGTAGGTTGTGCACATCATTGTGGATATTTCCTTGGTAGTACATGGTCACGTGTTCTATGTGTTGTTATTGGTAGACTTGCGATGCCTTTTGATCTTTTAGATCTGGATTACTCAGGCAATGGGAGTTCCTGTATGTGTCTTGTCTTCTTCGACTGGTTGGCACTTGGAGCTTGTATTTGCTGTTAATGAGTTGATTATGGTTTGGCATAAGTTTACTAATGTTAAAACCTATGAGGTATGTGTGATTGGATGGAATAGCACGAGTTGTGGGTGCTATCTTCAGTCACGTGGGTTTATCAGTTGGACAGAGGTAGTCAGTCTGATTGTTGTTCTAACTAATGTTTTTTATCTTGTTTCTAGAGAATGACTTCACTGTTGTGTTCTTTCTGAAGCTTTGAAGTTGATATTGCTTTTGTATAGCGTTTTGAGCACAGTGAAGTGGTAGCAATATCTGATTGATGATATCACTGGGATATTTTTCTTGTGTTCATTGGAATGGTGCTTATTCACCTTGGCTTGAATCTTTCTTCCACAGGTGGCATGTTGGAAGATGACAGGGTTTGTTTCCTAAATGGTGCACATCTTGGATGTTGGTGCAAAATTCTTGATGGAGCATGAGAGCATGTTTGAGGTCTATGTGGTTTCCTGGAAGGCTGTGATCAGTTGCTTTATTGGTCAGTGAGTTGTAGTTGGATGCCAGGTCTTTGTTACAGATTGTCTGGTGGACTGTTGTCTGTTGAATCATGTTGATTGGGTGTCTTGAGTACTACAGGGTTTGGACTAATGGAGCTAGTGTGATCTTAGTTCCTAATTGCTTTAGAGGTTCCTGTGTGATCTTCTTCAAGTGGGAGATTGTTGGAATCATGTGCCTCAATCTCACAGGCTATAACCTTTGGAAGAGCAAAGTCAGTGTGACATTCCTTTTGTCTGGCCGACTGGCAGCTTTGGAATCTTGTGGTTTGCATTAGTCGCTGAGACTTTGTTTAAGTCTTGCCAAATCAACCTATCGCTGTGACATGGAGACTCAGTGAGATCTCTTGCCGATATGGAATGTCTCGGCGACTAAAGGGTTTGTTATCAGGTGCCTAGTGTATGTCAATGTGACCTATGGCAACTGGATCATCGGGGTAACTCAAGTGTGTCGGTATGTGGTCCTAGCGATAGGGAGATGTCTCGCCGATTGTAGTCATCGGGGTGTCTTGAACATTCAGGAAGATCTCTTGGCAACTGGGAGATATCTAGCCGACTGTATACACTCAGAGTAACACGAAGGTCTTGGTGAGAAGTCTTGGTGATATGTGAAGTCTTGTTGATAGCATCTGCTTGTGGTCATTGCTGTAACTCATATGTGTCAGAATGATGTCTTGGCGATGATAGGAAGTCTTACCAATATCGGCATGACCTTTGGTCTATCTGGCCGATGTGGAAATTGATATGACTTGTTCCTATCGGCATGAAGTCTTGGCAACCAGGAGATGTCTCGCCGATTGGAGTCATCGGAGAAACACAAGGACTTCGGTATGAAGTCTCAGCGAATGTGGAATGTCTGGCCAACGGAAGGACTTTTTGATATGACACCTGAGCTTGGTGTGATGTCTTGGCGAAAGAAAAATGTCTTTCTGAATATTATTTGGTGCTCGATATGACTTGAGACTTCGGTGTGATGTCTCGGAAAAAGCGATAAGTCTCGCTAACTGTCGGATTCTTCGGTATAACATGAAGAGCTCGGTGTGATGTCTTGGTGAAAGACAATTGTCTCACCGAATGGAATACTTACGTCAGCATGACTTGAAGACTTCGGTATGAATTCTTGGTGAACTGCGGATGTCTTGCCAATGGAAAAGTTAACATCGATATGACCTTTGAACTTCTGTATGATGTCTCATCGAATGGCGATTGTCTCGCCAATGAGAATGTTGAGGTCGATGTGACTTGAAGAATTCGGTGTAATGTCTGGGTGAAGAGCGATAGTCTTGCTGACTGATGAACTCTTTGGAATACCTTGTGATCTTCGGTGCGAGGTCTTGGCGACATGACGAAGTCTTAGCGATAGCTCTCTAGACTCGAAGTAACCTCTTGCCAATAGGGATGAATCTTGGTGATATCAAATGTTGGTTGTGTTGGCATCGAGGAGACACGGTTAGTGTCTCACCGACATGACAACACAGGTTGAACGCCCTTGACCATTTGAAGATTGTCCTACATGGTGTGACCTAGATGTATTATCTTCTATGCAAGGAAGTGGAAACATCTATGATGTTGAGCTAGTTGATTCGATAGTTGTGATCTGACAGTTGGAAGCAAACCGATTCACAGAGGCCGTTGAGAACGAATGCATATACGTATGCATTGGATGTTCTGAAGTGTGTGCTAGTAAGAGTGGGTCGAAGAGCTGAAGAGAAGAAGAGAGAGAGCCGAGTGGCTAGCTGAAAGGCAAAGGCCATGAGGCCGAAGCAAAGGCAGGGTTATGCTGCCGAACTCTCCCCTATGTACTGAGTGATCAGTTGTTACCAGTTGTATCCAGAATGAACAAGATGTAATCTCTGAAAAGGATATGAGCCTGAAATTGTATTGTAACCGTTTGTTGTTGAATAATACAATGGCTCGATCTTTGGAGTGTGGGGTTTTTTATCTGAAAGGATTTTCCCCACGTAAATCTTTGTGTTATGTTGTTTGTCTCATCTTTCATGTTTGTATTGGTTCTGTTAGAGAATTTGTTAATGCATACTGTTGAATTTACATGTGTTTTTCTCAGAAGGATCAATGTGGGAAAGAAATTGTGTCAGTTTCCGCTTTAGGACATAGTTGTACGTGTCTTTCAGGCAACCTAATCGAAATGAAAGTTACCGAAGGCACTACTATTCTTAGAGTCTTCTATGAGATGCACCAAGATTTCCTTACAAAAAATAGACATTCATTATCATCAAAATCTCCATAATCAAATTCATCATTAGAAATACCAGCATCTTCTTTCACACAGTAATATTTTCTAATCATCTTGTTGCAAGTATGAATGAATATGATGGTGTTGTTATTAATGTTAAATCATTGATTTCAACATAGTATAGGTTATTGCAAAGAAAGGAAACAAGTGATTGCAAGTGGTACATGTATAGTTGAGATGTTGTAGAGATGTTGTGAATACATGGAGTTATTTTTATGGTGTTGCAGGTATGCTGATATGATGAGTTACCAAGTGCTTTTGAGGAAATTAATCAATAGTGAAGATAGGATTGTCTGTGTGTTTAGAATGTGCTCAGGTATGTTCTTTGCATTTCTTCTTTGTTGATCCTATGCTCATTCTGATCTGTAGTGTTGTTTAAGGGAACCCTTGGGTGATATATCCTAGATTATAGCTTATGTTTGATGAAGAGTGAAAGTTGAGTTCACCGGTTTGTGAACTGGTCTAGCAGAGTTGTTTTTCTATGGACTGGGAGAAATGTATCTACTTTGTAGTCCTTTGTTGGTTTGTTTCAGGTCTTGCAAATCTGGAAGAATTCTTGTAATGGTTTTTTTTGTGTTCTATCAAAAGTGTTCGTGGTTTGGTGCTTCGAATTACTAGTTTCAATGTTACTATGTTTGTTTGTACAGTCTGGATGGACTGATGGAAGGTTTCTCATGTATGAAGGTTGTTGCAATAGCTATGGATGAATCTTAAGGAATTTAAGATGTGTTCTAGTGTATGGTGAAGCATGTTATGTGGTCCGCATGTTATTTTCTTGTTACGGAAGCCTATAATTCAAAGTTCATTGTTGTTTTCATTAGGTTTGGCCAACCCGGTGTTTATACGTCATGTGAAAGATAAGTATCAATTAAGGAAGTGTGTGATTGATCCAAGATGTTGTTTTGGGTCTTGGTAAGTGTTGGATTGGTCCACTCTCATTCTCATCCACTGTGGGAATGTTGAGTTTCTAGCCTAATTTGAATTTGTAAAATGAAGAGTGAGAAGCCAACCCTGGAGAAAGTTTCTAAGATTGAAGATGGTATAAATACAAGACAAGATGTTAAGGATTGAGTGCCACAAGTGTGAAAAGCAAGGTAGATGTGAGAGATTGTGTGAAAGTGAATTGAGGCAGTGATGACTTCAATGTGTTAAACTCCTGAAAGCAGTGAACTGACAGTGTCTGCAATTCTCTTATCAAGGTTGTGGATGTGTGCAAGTTGTTGTGGTGGATCTTTTGTTGCATTGAGATACTGTTCTCTATGTAACATTCTTCTTTCTATCTTTCTTTATCTGTAGGCAGTGATGATACAAAAAAATATCTCATCTATTAGTCAAATAAAAGCATGTATTTTGCTTAATTGTGAAATTTATCAAAACTGAGCATGATGAGGAAAGTAAGAGATTTTTAGTTAGAGCAGTCAAGATTTCATCATATCTTAAAAATTACGATCTGGGTTCTTGATATTTTGACATAAATTAGGAGACAAGAAGGCAAAAAAACCAATTAAATTTCACAAAAACTCAGTTCATGGTTTGAGAGAAAAATTTACCAGTCCAATGCTTTGGAATTTTGCTTCCATGCTCCAGAATTTCTAAAATTTGTTCATTCGTTTGCTTCTATTCTCCAGAATTTTTGGAACTAAATATGATAGCATTTATGAAGAGGTTGAGTAGTCAAGTGACAGTAGTTGCAAGCATTAAAGGAAATTGGAGTAACTTGGATAGAAGTTGAGAGAATATAGGGGTAGTTGCAAATATCTAGGGGGTTGTTTAACCTAGTTTATGAGCAGTTGAGAGCATATAGGAGCAGATTTAAGAGTTTTAATGATAGAAGAGGTCAAAAGAAGGCTTTTTCAAAACTCTAACACCTTTTTGGAGTAGTTTAAAGGGCTAAAAAATATGGATTATTGTTTTGAACGACCAAAATAGATTGACTCAGCAAAATGGAGTGAAGACTTATCCTTTCTTTTTCCACACATGTTCCTATTTTCTAACAAGCTATTGCACAACTATGATGCTCATCTTTTATAATTCTATAAATGCATTGTAATCAAAGAATCAAGGAAAAATTAGAAAGGTTTGTTTTGGCCTGAGGAAATAGGATAGTTTCTAGTTTCATTTCAAGCAATGTATTTCCAGAATTTTTAGAGTAAATTTGAATTCAAGCAAGCTTTCCATTTCCAGCAAAGTGTGAAATAATTTAGCATTTTTTGATTCATTCAAGTGTGTCTTATATTAGTTTCCTTTCATGCAACTTTCCTTTTATGCAAGTGTGCTCTAGAATAAGTTTGATTTCTGCAAGTTTTATTGTAGAATAGACTATCAAGCAAGTTTTCTCCATTCTCTTTTGCATATAACCATAGACACCACCTTGGATTGATAAGTTAAATGATGAGGATTACAACAACCCCATCATTTTTGGCATCGTTGTCAGGGATAGGTGTTATTAGGGAATCAAGAAAACTAGTTTGGAAGCCTTTTAGATTTAGAAGTTCCTCAAGAGAGATTTGTCTCTCAAAACCCCCCCCAAAATACCAGCTCTAAAGAGAAACCCGGTTTCCTATCTATTTCAAAATATCCTTAGATGGAGGACTATCACTCTAAGTCCTAGCAAAGTATATTTATTTAAAAAAAGAATTGATGGATTATTACTTGCAAGAGGTACAGAATACAATGAAAAGATCTTATCCTCATTACAAAAACTTGCAAAAAAGAGACTTATTTGGAGACCTACAAAAACCAAGGAGGGCTGCCTAATCAGAGATTTGAAGAACAAGGAGTTGTTTCCAATCATACATCCAACAGATTAGAAGGAAGGATTGCAAGATCTTTCTAATCAACCCATGTATTTGCTAGAATCAAAAATCATGGAAAAGGTTTCCACTTCAAAGTAAGGTGAAGCATTGAGTTTCAAAAAAAAAATCATCTTCTTTTCATTCTCTTCTCTCAAAAAATTGAACGCATAGAAACATACTTTGAGAAAGGGAAGATATTTTTTAGAACCAGTCAATGATTATGTGTAACCTCTACATCATTAAGTAGAGTAGGTTAGGGTAGGTTTAATTTTTCCAAATAAATGTTTTGCACATGCTATTTCCTCTTCTCTAAGGTTGTAAGCATGTAATTTTCTATACAAGTTGCTGCTCTAAAAACTTGTAGCAAATATTTTGGCATTATGGATGATTGGTTAGTGTAGAAAAAATAATGATGAAGCAATCTGAGTTGGTATTTAATGTAATATATTAAGTTGCAGCTCTCAAAAATTGAAGAAATTTTTTGCATGTAGCATGGAGAAAGTGATCTACAACTCATGCATGATGGTTGCATGGGAAATTAAGATAAAATCAGGAGCTTTCAAGAGCTACATGGAGCAACTATTAAAAAAATGAATTTGAAAGTTCATTATGAGTTGCAAAGGGACCTACAACATTTTAGGAGTGGGGTAATGATGTGACAAAAAAATATCTCATCTATTAACCAAATAAAATCATGTATTTTTCTTAATTGTGGAGTTTATCAAAACTAAGCATGATGAGGAAAGTAAGATATTTTCAGTTAGAGTAGTCAAGATTTCATCAGATCTTCAAAATTATGATTTGGGTTCTTGAGATTTTTGGATGGAAATTAGGAAACAAGAAGAAAAAAAAACCATTAAATTTCACAAAAACCTAGTTCATGGTTTGAGAGAAAAATTCACCAGTCTGATGTTTTGAAACTTTGCTTCCATGCTCTAGAATTTCTGAAATTTATTTGTTTGTTTGCTTCTATGCTCTAGAATTTCTAGAACTAAATATGATAGCATTTATAAAGAGGTTGAGTAGTCAAGGGACAGTAGTTGCAAGCATTAAAGGAAATTGGAGTGACTTAGACAGAAGTTGAGAGAATATAGGGGCAGTTGCAAATATCTAGGGGGTTCTTCAACCCAGTTATGAGTAGTTAAGAGCATATAGGAGCAGATTTAAGAGTTTTAATGATACAATAGGTAAAAGGAAGGATTCTTCAACACTCTAAAACCTTTTTGGAGTAGTTTAAAGGGTTGAAAAGCAGGGATCATTGTTTTGGATGACCAAAAGAGATTGACTCAGCAAAATAGAGTGAAGACTTATCCTTTCTTTCTCCACACGTTCCTATTTTCTAGCAAGTTGTTGCAAAACTATGATGCTCATCTTTTAGAATTATATAAATGCATTGTAATCAAGGAATCAAAGGGGAATTAGAAAAGCTTGTTTTTGCCTAAGGAAATAGGATAGTTTATGTTGTGCATTTTTTACACACACGCCCTGCTGAAGGCAGGGACCCTCTTTTGCTTTGGTTTTGGTGTCTTGGCCCTTTCATTTTGAGGTTTTATCTTACTTTGGCATGTGCTAAAATGTTTATTTTGATTGCCTTGGTGATTCCCTCTAACTTATTCTTTGAAGATCTTTAATTTTGAGCCAAGTTCGGGTTTTCATTGAAGTTCAGGACTTTCCATCCCTTCTGGATTTTCCCATATCCTGCTCAGACTCTGGCTGTGCACTGTGATTTAGAAATTTTTAGTCTTCGCAAAATTCTGCATGGGCCAAATTTTTTCAGATTCTATCCTGTTGTCGGGTTCCCAGATTTTCTGACTGTCTTGTCGATTGCATTTAATGTAGTATGTACCTTTGGCAAGTGATGTATTTAATTGATTGCGAATGATTATTATGTCATTATGATTATTGCTTGCCATTATTTGAGCTAAGGAGTGCATTCTTGCGAGTGTTGAATTTTGATTTGAGGTGTTCGGTTTGCGAATCATTCAATTTGGTGGCGATTTCTTGTGCATTCTTGCCCTTGTTCTTTGTGGACGCCATTGAATTTCACATTTACTAATTCTAAGATCGATTTTCACTTCACAATGGTATGTTTTCAATTGCCTTGCTTTGAATTGATAATTACAAATAGCGCTTTGAAGTTATAAAGCTTATTTGGGTTTGATTCTCTACATTATTTGAGCATTTTTGTGACTAGGGTTGCGTAGCATTGTCTGATTTATGGTCTTCCAAGTAAGTCTCGAGTTTGTCTATTTCTTTGCATTGAGAGGAGTCGTGCTCAAGAAGTCATGATTTTTCCTTAGTAAGGCTTTGGCAGTCGAAGTATTTAATTCTAAGCTCGTTTGTGCTTTAATGGCGGATCTGTGGGGTTTGAAACCTAGGGAAATACCATTCCACCTTATTTCATTGTAAAATAGACCTATAATGCAAAGAAATATTTGGAAGGTCCATGCCTAACTTTCCCTAAGCTTAAATCGTTGAAATTCATGATTAATCTGATGTTGTGAGCGAAATCATGATTTTACGCCATTGTTCGGGTTTCATCCTCAGTTTGGGATTTTTCGTTCCCTTGGGACAATCCACCTCTGGCAGATTTTCTTGATCTCCTTGGTTTTTTCGGAATCCACTAACATTTTTGGAGTTTCATATATTCCGCGGATTTCCGTTGACCCCGAATTTTCCTGATCTCCGTCGTTTTCCTGATTTCCTTTGAGTTCCCTGAATCTGCATTGCTTTCAAAATTTTACCTTATCCGCAGATTTCCGTTGACTCCAGATTTTCCCGAAGTCCTTGGTTCCCTATTTTTTCCGAATTTGCAAAGTGTCTCTCCCTTCGTGGAAATCCGTCTTTGGCGGATTTTCCCAAAATTTGGTGGAATGTAAGGAAATATGGGGTAGCATGATGTGTTAGTGATTTTCAATGCATTTTATTATTAATTCATGCTATTTTATGATCTCCTATGTGGCTCATTGGCTGGTAATGATCAGATTTAATTGTTAGTAGGTGTTTTCATAACTATTCCGCTGGAATCCGTCTGGCCCAGAATTTTTCAAAATTCCTTTCTGGCTCAGATTCCACGGGTGGCCTTGAAACCCGAAGTTTATCAAGAGCATTTTATATGAATTGTAATAACACCTTGATTGCATGAGGTTCATTCCCTTCCCATGGTTTTTACTATGCTCTTTGTTGAGTGTAGGCTGAATCTAGCAAGGCAGCAGCCGGGTCTTCAATGTCTGATGCAAAATAGATTAAGATGGACATTAAGAGCAAGATCCCTGAGAGTAAGATCACTTCTATCTGGTCAGAAGTGACTAATACAAATGTCGAATTGTGGGATTATGAAGAATTTAAAAGAAGAATGGTAGCAGAGGATTCTCCTTTGGTGGCTAGAAGGATGATGGAATCGGGCTTGTCCCATGTAGCTGGTTTCCCTTCTATGGTGCAGTGTTATGAGCTGGTCCTTGAGTGTGCCAGGCACTATGATCTGGACACACAAAGAATAATTGGTCCTCAAGGAAGAGTTGTAGTGAATCTCAACCCCGTTTCCATTGCCCAAATTTTTGATATGCCAGACAGATCTCATGTGGTGGGATTCAACATAAAGGCAGCTCAGAAGTTCTACAATGAAAAAACTATGAAGTCACAACAGCTTATCAATTCCTGGTTGGAGAAGCCCAAGTCACACTACTCCAAGTTTCCTAAGTAGTTATTCAAAGCAAAGTTCAAGAAGGAGTATTATGATTCCATCACTCTTCTCAACAGGGTGGTTGGACTGAAGAATGCTGGCATGTTTGAGAATTGGATGTGCCATGTGATTGTGAGGATGGAGCAAGAAAAGATTAACTACCATTGGGCAGGGGTCATTAGCGAAGTAATTCATGAGCAGTTGTCCAATGTGTTGCAAACAAAGACCTTCACAATGACTTCATATTTGGTCTATGCACTTGCAAGATTCCACCCCTACAAAGGATTGAGTACAAGGGGCACCTTCGGACAGGATATCATCTATGAGGTTTATCCTCAGTTGCATCTAGGGAGCTTAAGCTATAGGAGGGTGAATGATGCATTCACCATGCATATCACTAGATTGCTTCAAGGTGCAGAACATGTGAGAATTTCATATCAAGCAAAGGAACTCATCAAGAAATATGGGGCATGGTTTATTCAATACACAAATTTCTCCTATATTCAAATTGATGGCTGCCAGAGAGCCCCATACAGACTTCCAAGATACCCTACTGATCACATCATACTTCTGGAAGTCACTAGACATATCTGTGACTTTGATGCCATTGTCAAGAGGGACAAACATAAGACTGGTTTTGGTGGGGATTTCCTATTAAGGATTGGCACTAGAGAGGCTTGTCCTTCCATTGGTTCTGCCCAGGCTTCAGAAGAAGAAATGTGCACTCTTGGCCTATCTTTCCACTCCAAGAGATCCAGGTTTGATATCACAGGAGAGGCCCAAAAGAAGGCCAGTAGAGAGTATAGCCATAAGGTTGATTTGGAGGACTAATGGGCCAATTGTAGTGATGAATTTGAAGTTAGAAAGAAGAAGTTTTCTCACCTCCCAATTGAATCAGTCCATTTGTACAATGTGAGGGCAGTCCCAGACCAATTTGACGATGATGGAAACCTGATCCAGGATCATTCTTATGAGGCAATAAAAGACAAACCAATTGGTGATGTGGATTGGTTAGAAGAGGAAAAGATAGAATTAAAATAGTTGATGGATCCAGTTATTAAAGTCACCAAGATGCGGCTAAAGCATAAGCTTTGGGAGCTAGAAAATGAGGGAGTGAAATGTACCTATGAGCTAATGGGAGATTTAGATCCTCACTCCACCTCTGAAGAATCGACCGGGCAAGATCCTAAAGGAAAGGGTAAGTTAGATTCCCCTTTCAAGATCAAGATAAAGGGTGTTCAAGAGGAGGAAGTCCAGGAAGCTGAAAAATAGAGAAAGCCAAAGGCTAAGAAGAGAACAAGGACTAAGAAGTCTGGACAGAAAGAGACTGAAGGGCAGAATCCTGAGGTTGATGATCATGTACCCAAGAGGAGAAGAATCATAAAGTTGTCAAAGAAGGCAGGCTCCAAATCAGGAGAGGAAGAGGCTACCCCACCAGTGGTAAATGTTGAAAGTTCAGAGGAGAAGGCCAAGGTGTATACAAGGAGGTCTAGGACTCCTTCTCCTAAGGATAGTGTGCCTAAAGCAGATCTTCCTCCTGTTGTTTCTCATAGGGAATAGCATGATGATGATCCTTCCACTCATGAAGCTCAAAGCAAATCAGGTGAGTCAGAGAATGTTGAGGATCATCCGGATACTGAGGGAGAAGAGTTTCATGAGGGTGATCTTCATAGTGCAGAAGCAGAAATTGAAAAGGTAATGCAGTCTCCTTTGGTAGCTTATGCAGAATCACCTATTGGAATCGAGGAGGTTAGATCACCACCAGTAGAGGAGGAGACAGGGAAGATTCCATCACCTGTACAAGAAGAAGAACATGCTGAAGAAAAAGAAAGCAAGACAGAGGAAAGTCCTAAAAAATATAATTTGAGTGAAGAAGCACCTAAAAGTCAACAAGAAGAGGAGAAACAGGGTAAGGTGCAGTTGGAATCCACTGTCCCTGGTTGGTTGGACAAGGAGATAAGGAGAAAACAAGTTGTTGTGGAAAATAGTCCACTGAATTGGGATGAACTACTAGCCAAAATTGGAAAGGATAAAGGTAAAAAGAAGGCTAGGGTGATTTCAAGGATTGAAAGGGATGAAGCTCATAATAGAGTTGTTCACATTGCCACCCCTGCTCTAGATAAAAACATAGATGATGTGGCTGGAAAGGATTACAATGTTCAGACTTTCAATCTGGGGCCTACATCCATTGAGCAGGATATTGAGGATTATGAGGGGTCTAGTGCAGTCATCTTGAGCAGATTGAGGAAGGAAATAAAGACCAAGCAGGAGCTAAAGAAAGAAAATGAGAATCTTAGGAGGTTCTTGGAAGATTTGATGAAGCCCTTGCAATCTATTAATCCTTCAGTTTCTGCTACAAATCCTCCAACTCGGGAGACCATTACCGAGCTGGAAAAGATGAAGGCTTCCACTCTTGCTACTACAAATTGGCTGCAAGGAGTCTGAACCAAAGGTAATGAGGCCATTTAGGAGATTTTATCAACTGGGAAGGATGATGTAAGGACAACTGATTGGTTGAAGGAAGTGTTAGCACAGGATAAGGAAGATATAGATCTCATGTTGCAGAAAACCAGAACTATCATGGAGTACACCAGGGAAAGGCTAGTAAGTGATAAAATTCTTCCTTCCTCTGGAGTTGCTCAACCTTGGGAGTGGTTTGAAGCGCTGCAAATCAGGCAGAAGGTTTTGAGAAAGATCTACAAGCAGAGGAGGCAAATTGATGATACCTTAGCTGATGTATACAATGGCTCCATTGCCTTTTTTGAGATTATGACGGGAAGAAGGAAGATTGCTCCTAAATATTTGAGTTTGGAACAGTTGAGGAAGTGGTGGCATGATGTTTATGCCCCAATTAATGAGGATTTCATTTTGAGCACCAGTTGGATGACGCGGCCACCTACATTGTTGTCATTGACAAATACTTGACTTATAAGGTGGATTGGAATAATTTGATGAAATAGACAAGGGAAGAAATTGCATCAATTGAGAGATGACTAAGGGTTTTTCCTTTACCACCTGTGACCAACTTGGATAGGGTGCTTTTGAAAGTTCATGAGATGATGGATCGGAATAAAGACAAAGGGGAAGACAGTTAGTGATTGGCTACATCGATATTTGTGCTTCCCTATTATTTTGCCATGCATTGGTCTGAGTTGCATTGGAGATCCCAAGCTGACCTGGATGAATTTCATGCATTTAATGCATATTTTATTTCATTTTGAATTTCTCTTGGCCGACATGTTTTGGGGGTTCTATAAATGTGGCATTTTGCCTCTTTTGTAAGGGTTAAGAAGTTTTAGATATAATAAAATAGAGAGCTAGTTAAGAGCGAATTAGTAGAGCAAGGAGTTAGCAAGTAGTTGTTCTCAAGCAAATATTGTAATAGAAAGTTGGAATTGTTGCTACAGTGGATAATTTGATGCAAGTAATGACATTGTGATTTGGTTCCATACTTGTGTTCTTCTTATCTTGCATGGTTTTTGTTATTCTATCTTTAAAATTGCTTTGAGGAGGTTAATATTTAGATTTGATTTGATTCAATGATGTTTATGGTTTGATATTTGAAGTGTTGCAGCAATCCTTGGTCCATACTTTTCGCAACCAACTGATTGTTAGTTGCTTTGCAAAGTTAGCCTGGACTTTTATATTCATTGTGCTTAGTTCAATTGTGAGGGTTTATTCATTTCAATTGCGAAAGGGTTGTTTGAATGAATGTTCATGATTTGAAAATCTTAACACCTTAGAAGATTGCACTGTTTCTATAAGATTGCAGATCCATCTAGGTCAAGTAGAAATAAGTTTTGAGGGATTGGTCCATTTCGAGTGTTGGTCATTTTCATTGTTAATCTTAGGTTTAATATTAAGTTTAGAAATCTCTTTGAAACCCTTATCTTTTGTTATTTCTTTGATTATTGGGTTAAATTTAGGATTCAAGTATCATTATATTGTTAGATCCGATAAATTGAGATTCAGTATTTTGCTGTAGTAAGGTCCCATTGTGATTACCAGCATTTTCACATTTATCACTGAGTTGTTTATGCATTGTCAAGACCTGACATTAGAGACCTTGGGGTTATCTCTTGAGGCTTGCTGATAGAGATTTACCTTTCAAGTGAGATAGGATATTATATTTTGTCTGAGTTGTTGTGCAGAAAACATCATCAACAGTTTCTAGTTTCATTTCAAGCAATATATTTCCATAATTTTTAGAGCAAATTTGAATTCAAGCAAGTTTTTCATTTCCATCAAAGTGTGAAGTAATTTAGCATTTTTCAATTCGTGCAAGTGTCTTATATTATTTTCCTTTCATGCAACTTTCCTTTTATGCAAGTGTGCTCCAGAATAGGTTTGATTTCTACAAGTTTGATTGTAGAATAGACTGTCAAGCAAGTTTTCTCCATTCTCTTTTGCATACATCCATGGACACCGCCTTGGATTGATAAGTTAAATGATGAGGATTACAATGACCCTATCAGATAGTGAGCCTCCCATTTGGACAGTGAGTTCTATCTAAACAGTGAGCCATCTGGCAATGAGCCTCTTTGTAAATGGTTTTGTAATTAATCTTATATTGTGAGTTAATCCTCACTGTGGTTTTTCCCTTATTGGGTTTTCCACATACATCTAGTGTTTCTTGTGTTTTCTTTCTGTTATCTACACTTCATGCTCATACTTAATAACAAAGTAAAGTGGATGTGAAATTGTTTAAGATCTGTGGTGAATGTGATTAGATACAATTGATTCACCCCCTCTCAATTGTCTTGTTCATTTCAACAATTGGTATCAGATCCTTGGTTCCTCGAAGAAGAGCTTAACCGCTTGAGGTAGATCCGATGGTGCACAAATTGAAAATCCCTATGTTTGATGGATCTAACTATAGTTTCTGGAAAGTGCAGATGAGAGGTTACCTAATCTCTCTTGGCTACAAGACTTGGAAAGTTGTTGAGACAAATAATGTTGAGCAAGCAAGTGGTCCTTCTTCTATAGATGAAATTTCTTCCTATGAAGAAAATGAAAAAGCAAGGTATGCAATCTATAGTGATTTATCTAAGACTGAGCTAAAAAAATTTATTTCATTAGGCACTGCTTATGAAGTTTGGGAAAAGTTGAAAGATATCTATGGAGGAAATGATAAAGTCAGATTATCAAAGAAGATAACAGCTAAGCACAAATATGAGAACTTGAAAATTGAAGAAGGTGAAGACATTGCAAGCTACTTTTAGAGAGTTGAATTTACAATAAATGAAGTCAAAAATAAAGGAGGTACTCTAACAATTGCTGAGAGGAAGAATTGAACTGTTCAAGAAGCCCCAAGGACTATGATGAAAGAGGAAAATGTACTTGAAGTTTACTGAAGAGAATAAATTCACACTATTTTTTATATTCTTAATAGAGTTTAGATCAAAAGCAACAACACAAAGACTCCTTATAAACTATGGTATGGAAAAATTCCTATTGTTAAGTACTTTAAGGTGTTTGGAAGCAAATGTTATATTAAAAGAGATGATGAAAACCTAGGAAAGTTTGATGCAAGATGTGATGAAGGTCTTTTCCTTGGATATTCAACCAAAAGCAAAGCTTATAGATGCTACAATAAAAGACTGGAAAAGATTGTTGAAAGTGCAAATGTAAGAGTTGATGAAAATATGCGCAGAGCAGTTGAAATAAGTGAAGATGAACTAGATAAAGCTATTTGTGAACAAGAGCAAGAGAAGAATAAGGAAGAAGATGAAAATGTTAAAGAAGAAGAAGCCTCGGAACCTGCTCCTAATACTCTAAAATATGTACAGAAAAATCATTCGGAAGAACAAATAACTGGAGATAAAGGCAAAGGTGTAATGACAAGAAGCAAAGTGGCAGCAACTTAGGTAAATTTATGTCTACTTTCCAAGATAGAACCTAAAATAGTGTGTGAAGCATGCAAAGATGAAAATTGGGTTAGAGCCATGAAAGAGGAATTACAGCAAATAGAGAAAAATTAGACATGGGAATTGGTTCCTAGATTGGTAAACAAGAATATAATTCATACAAAATGGGTATTCAGGAATAAGTTGAATGAGAATTGTGAAGTATTAAGAAACAAAGCAAGGCTTGTGTGCAAAGGTTATTCATAGGTTGAAGGAATAGACTTTGAGGAGACATTTTCCCTAGTGGCAAGAATGGAGGCTATTCAGATGTTTTTGGAATTTTCTACTCACAAATATTTCAAGGTATACCATATGGATGTTAAGTCTACATTCCTGAATGGGGAATTGGAAGAAGAGGTCTGCATGGAATAACTGGAGGGATTTCAGTTATCAGATCAATTAGACATGGTCTGTAAATTAAAAAAGGCACTATACAGACTTATATAGGCTCCTAGAGCATGGTATGCAAGGTTGGACAAGTATTTGACTTAGGAAAGGCTCCGCAAACAGTAATTCTTTATTTCAAGATTGAATGAAACAAAATTTTGATAGTAGTAGTGTATGTTGATGATATTATCTTTGGAGGAAATGAGGGTATGTGAAAGAAATTTGCAGAGATGCAAAAAGAGTTTGAAATGTCTATGATTGGTGAGTTGAATTACTTCCTCAGACTTCAAGTGAATCAAACTGATAAGGACATATTCATTTCACAATCATAGTATGTTAAATAATTACCGAAGAAGTTTGGAATGGATGACTCCAAACCGGTTTGTACCCCTATGGTGATTGGATGCAAATTAAGGATGATGAATCTTCTAAAATTGATTAGAGCAAGTACAGATCTATGATTGGTGGACTGTTATATCTTACTGCTACTAGACCAGATATCATGCATGCAATATGTTTGGTTTCCATATTTCAAGAACATAAAGAAACACATGTTACAACTATGAAAAGGATATTCGGATATCTACAAGGGACTCCAAATTATGGTTTGCGGTATCCTAAGGATACTAATTTTACTTTAAGTGCTTACACTGATGTAGATTGGGTTGGTTGTGTAGATGACCAGAAGAGTACAAGTGGTGGTGCATTCTTTCTTGGATGTAGGTTGGTTTCATAGCTAAGCAAGAAATAGGATTCAATTTATTTATCCACTGTAGAGGATGAGTACATAGCAGTAGCATCTTGCTACACACAAGTACTATGGATGAAGCAAACATTGAAGGATATAGGAGTGATGTGTGATGATCCTATCTCCATCTTCTGTGATAATACAAGTGCAATAAATATTTCAAATAATTCGGTAATGCATTCAAGGACAAAGAATATATCTATCAGATATCATTTCTTAAGAGAAAAGGTATTGGAGAATGAAGTCAAGCTTGAATATGTGCTTACAAAGGATCATATTACTGATATATTTAACAAGGCTCTTCCTAAGGATACTTTTGAGTATCTCTGGGAGAAGTTGGGGGTTATTGCCCCTCCTTATTTGAACTAGGTGCACATAGAGGTGCATCAGTCTAGTGGATCTATAGATTCATCATTTGTCTGGACTAATGACTGGGGTCTACTCCTTAGGAGGAGTGGGAAGTATCATTTTTTTTGTATGATATGTGTGTTGTCATGGGTGCACTCCTAAGGGGGAGTGATCATAATTATATATGGTTGAAGAATTATGTAAAAAAATATTTTCCATTGATGTCAAAGGGGAAAAAGAGTCATGTGAAAAAAATAGTGAAAGAAAAAGGATATTGTTGTCTTTGATGGTTTTTCACATCATGTGTTGCCATCAATGACAAATGGGGAGATTTTTGCAAGTATGAATGAGTATGGTGGTGTTGTCATTAATGTTGTCATTGATTTCTACACAGTATAGGTTGCTGTAGAGAAAGGAAACAAGTGATTGCAGGTGGTGCATTTATAGTTGAGATACTATAGAGATGTTGTGAGTACATGCAGCTATCTTTATGATGTTACAAGTGTGCTAATATGATGAGTTACCAAGTCCTTTTGAGGAAATTAATAAATAGTGAAGACAGAATTGTGTGTGTGTTTAGAATGTGCTCCAGTATGTGCTCTACATTTCTTCTATGTTGATCCTATGCTCATGAAGATCTGTAGTGTTGTTTAAGGGCATCCTTGGGTGATATATCTTGGATTATAGCTTCTAGTTTGATGAAGAGTGAAAGTTGAGTTCATAAATTTGTGAATTGGTCTGGCAGAGTTATTTGTCTATGGACTAGAAGAAATGTATTTTCTCTACAAGCTCCGCAATCCTCCACTAATTTGTTTCAAGTCTTGCAGATCTGGAAGAAGGCTTGTAATGGTGTTACCTATGTTCTATCAAAAGTGTTCATGGTTTGGTGCTCTGAAATACTAGTTTCAGTGTTACTATGTGTGTCTATACAGTTTGAATGGGCTGATGGGAAGTGTTATGTGTATGAAGTTTGTTGAAGTATCTACGGATGAATCTGAAGGCACCTAAGATGTGTTCTAGTATATGGTGAAGCATGTTATGTGATCTACATATTATCTTCTTATTACGGAAGTGTGTACTTCAAAGTTCATTGGTGTTTTCATTAGGTTTGGCCAACCTAATGTTTACACGTCATGTGAAGGATAAGTATCAATTAAGGAATTGTGTGATTGATCCAAGATGTTGTTTTGGGTCCTGGTCAAGTGTTGGTTTGGTCCGCTCTCATTCTCATCCACCGCGGGAATGTTGAGTTTCTGACCTAATTTGAATTTGTAAAGTGAAGAGTGTAGCCGACCTTGGAGAAATTTTCTAAGATTGAAGATGGTATAAATAAAAAAAAATATGTTAAGGATTGAGTGTCACGGGTGTGAGAAGCAAGGTAGATGCGAGAGATTGTGTGAAAGTGAATTGAGGAAATGAGGACTTCAATGTGTTAGACTCTTAAAAGTAGTGAGCTGATGGTGTCTGCAATTCTCTGATCAAGGTTGTCAATGTGTGCAATTTTTTGTGGTGGATCTTCTATTGCATTGAGATAATGTTCTTTGTGTAACATTCTTCTTTCTATCTTTCTTTATCTATAGGTAGTGAGCCTCCCATTTGGATAGTGTTTCCTATCTAGAAAATGAGTCCTATCTTGGGAAGTGAGCCCTTTCGCAGTGAACCTCTTTTTAAACGGTTTTGCAATTACTCTTATATTGTGAGTTAATCCTCACCATGGTTTTTCCCTTATTGTGTTTTCCACGTAAATCTGGGATTTCTTGTGTTTTCTTTCTATTATCTGCACTTCATGCTCATACTTAATAACATATTAAAGTGGATGTGAAATTGTTTAAGATCTATGGTGAATGTGATTAGATACAACTGATTTACCCCCCCTCTCAATTGTCTTGTCCATTTCAACACATCTTTCCTTTATTTTCCTTGTTCTTATTGTTTATATATCTCTTTAGACATCTAGAAGCATAATGACCTATACCACCACAGCTAAAACATTTGAAAGATAGTTTACCTTTGTACTTACCGGTGCCCTTTTTCATCTTCCTCACAAATTTAGATTCCAAATCATCAAGATCTTCATCACCTGAATCTTCAACCCTTTCTAATTTACCAGCCTTGAAAGTAGTCTCTACTTTTGAATTTTTCTCATCTCAATACAGTCAAAGTACCAGCTAACTGATCTATGAAATAATTGTCAAAATCAACAGTTTCCTTAATAGAAAATACCTTTTCACTGTAACAATTTGGAAGAGATCTAATAACTTTCTTCACCACTTTAGACTCTTTTACTATTGCACCAATTCATCAACTCTCTATGTAGCCTTTTATTGTTTCATCTTTGGACATAGGCATCATTTCAAACTGCACCTTCAAGTTTTGCAACTTTGCTTGTTTGACCATCGGATCTCCTTCATAAATGCTTTCTAACTTATCCAAAACTTTTTTACCAGTATTCAAACTCATTACTTTAACTAATTTAGTATTTGAAAGACTATTCACAATAATGTACCTTGCTCTAGCATTGATCTCATGTGCCTTGATTTCTGCACTTATACTAAAACCATTCAGAGATGGAGTATATGTAGTCTAATAAGCCATCTCAATCTCATATCCTTGAGCACAAAAATATCCTTCCATATTTTTTTTCTAGAATGTATAATCTGAGCCATCAAATCTAGGATATTTCAAAGGAATCTTGTTTTCCATCCCAGATCTACCTCAATCAGTTAAGCTCTTCTTCAAGGAACCAAGCTTTGATACCAATTATTGAAATAAACAAGAAAATTGAGAGGGGGTGAATCAGTTGTAGCAAATTAAAATTTCAAAAAACCCTCAATAGTAATCAGATCCACAAGCATTCATTAAACCCTTATTCTGTTAGATTGATTGAACATGAAATGTAGATAATAGAAACTAAAATCACAACACCACGTACAAGAGAACACCAGATTTATGTCGAAAACCCAATGAGGCAAAAAACACGGTGAGGATTAGCTAACAATATAAGTGTTGCCCAATTTTCACCTACGGGCTCATTAGGCAGGGAAAATTATGTTTTGGGTGTTCATAAAGGCCAAATGGGGGATTTTCATCAAGAGTTAGATCATGCACTTGAGGATATTTCACAAGGAGGTATGTTGGAAGGTATGCCTCGATCAGTTTTGGCACAAAAAACTCATCAGAGAAGAAAGTCGGCAAGACCCTCTTGTTGTCTTGCCGACTAGCAGTGCATTCTCCTGGGTTTAATACACCCGTCACTAGGACATTTGAGTCGCCATGAGTCTTTCTGTATCTCTCCTCTTGGAGGGAGGTCATGCCTACAGTTTTTCACAAGGGTGGCATTGGGGGGAATGATTTCGGTTGCCAAAGGTTTTGCCTTCGGCATAATGTCTCACCGACACATGGGAGTCTCCCTGAAATGGTCTCAACTCGCCAAAAGATTGTCATCTCGGGGAGATGTCTCGGCGACGGAGTGGGAGTCTCACCGAAGAGGATTCAAGCTTGGGAGAAATGGAGGTGGTCGCTATAAGAGGTCTCACCGATGATGAAATGTCTCGCCAAAGTGGGTTGGTTTCGGGGAGACCTCTTGCCAACTGCGTAGAGTCTCGCCAACATGGAGACATCATCACTATGAGGTCTTGCCAACCCAGTAAGGTCTCACTGAAGCAGGATGCCTTCGGTGTAGAGAGGGGCTTTGTTGTAAAGTCTCACCGACGGGGTGAGGTTTCGCCAAAGTAAAGCAGCGTTAGCGAAGGAAAGGAGTTCGGCGAAAGATCTCGCTGAAGAGTAGGAGCTTGAGGAGATGTCTCAGTGACTAGCAAACGTCTCGGCAACTGAATGATGTCTCACCGAAAGGATGGTGCCTTTGGTATAAGATGATGAGCTCGGGGAGATGTTCTACCGACACGGTGAGGTCTCGGTGAAAGTGGTGGCTCGGCAAGAGGTCTCCCCGACTGAAACGAATAGAGCTTGATAGGAGTTCTCACCGAAGCAAGGTGGCTTCGGCGAGAGGTCTTGCCGACAGAGGAGGGTCTCGTCGAAATAGAATGAACTCAGAGAAAAGGAGTGAGCTTTCCGAAGGATCTTGCCTTCGGCATAGTGTCTGGCTGACCCAGTGGTGTTTCGCCAAAGTATGAGGGGCTCGTGTGAGGTCTTACCGATAGCAATAGATTTTCCAATAGAAAGGGGACATCGGTGTGATGATGGGAGCTCAATATAACTCTACCGACAGTTGTAAGCTATCCCGATGCTGCTGTAGAAGGTAATCGCATCAGGGGGACACAACTAGTGTCTCGCCGACATGCAATTCTGATGAAGAGCTTTTGACTACCTGAGCAAGCTTGTATGACATCTGTTCAGCCAATCAAAGGAGGCTACAGGCGAGCTGTGGTAGTTTGACCGGTGAGAGGAAGATCAACAGAGAGAAAGCGACATGGATTTGCTCTGAGCCCAAGAGCATTCAAAGAAGCTAGGCAAGGAGGTTCAAAGGTAGACATGAAGACCAGGAAGTTAATGTTGTAGTTGCAAAAGATCAAGAAGGTCATTCCTGGAGAAACTCTTCACTGACATGGACAGCAGGGATTCTCTTGAATGCAACATTAACTTCTTTCAAAAGATCTAAGGGAAAATCTTTCTGAAGACTGATATTTTGTAAGCCCTAGGGGGCCGACAATTTTGTATATAGGGCATTCTTGCCTCTTTGTAAAGGAGTTCAGATTATGCATTCTCAAGAGTTAGTGATTTTTAACAATCCTTTCTCAGTTGATGTATGCTTTGTAACTCATTTCGATTCTGGAATATAAAACACAGAGTTTACCTTGGAAGCCAGTGTTAGTGTTCAGACTACTCTCATTTATGTATTTTTAGATTATGTAAGTTTTCAACTATGCTTTTCTAAGTCTGCATTCATACTTTAAAGCTGTGAAATTCATCTTTCCTTCTTCAAATATGTATGTAGATCAAGCCTTTTTAAGAATGAGGCATAAGTTCAAAGAAGTTATGTTGAGTAAATGAAATAGCTACCATTAGTTTTCTAGTGTATGTTCATCTTGTTTTCATTTCATGATTCCTTATCACTTTGGTGTATCACCATAGCATTTAGTTTCATTTTTATGCACTCCTTCTCCCTTTTCCTTTGCAAGACCAATAGTTAGGTGACACCATAGGAAACCGGCCTTCTCCGGAGGTTGACCTTTGTTTACAAGTGACCCACAACTTTTGAGGTCTTTCCATGTTACACTAAGGTGTTGAACATCAGGTTCAACAAGGGTGCGATTTTAGGTGATAACAGTTTATGGCACACCTGGTGGGACAAGTTCCATATTATATTGTTGGTTTGGTATGCAACCAGCAAGTTCAAACTTTACAGAAGTCATTCTTGCATACTTGGCAACTCCATAAAGAGGAAGAACTCCAGAACCATTGCTTTTATATTTTATGAGAAGAGTTCAAACAAGGAGCAGCTCGGGTCCTTTTGAATATTTGCAATTGTCACCGCCCAGAAAACAAGGTAGGGTAATAGAGAGGCCAGGGACAACAATTATCTATTCTAGAAGAACCAAATCTACTCCTCCATCTGTGAGATTCCAAACTGTTGTCCCAGTTTTTGTTTCACTAGGAGTGTAGGAAAATCCATCTCTAATGGCTGCTCCCAAAAATCAGCCTTTTGTGCCATTTAATGGAGGTAGTCCATTAAATTTGACACAGCATAATGACATTCCAATGGCAGCTTTGAAAAGCTTGCCAACTTTCACTAGAGAAGACCAGACTACTCTGATTGAGCATATATGAGATGTGGCTTTCTTATGTGGTGTGCATTACATTACACAAGAAGACGTAGCTGTAAGACTTCTTGCAGCATCATTCAAAGGAAGAGCATTACAATGGTTCAAGAGCCTCAGAGTAGGTTCAGTTGCCACTTGGGATGAGTTGGGTGACAAATTACACAGACAGTTTCAGGACAGGTCTGACAATTTGTCTTTGCTGGAGCAATTAACTACGCTTAAGAGGGCTCCTCAGGAGCAAATGAATGATTTCAATTTCAAATTTCAAAGAACCTGGAATAGGATTCCTACAACAATGAGACCCTCTCCAGAATATGCATTTTTATATTTTTTGAAGGCTCTTAAGAGCGATATAGTTGTTATGATACAATCAATGGGGGGTGTTTCTCTACCAGATGCATTTAAAGTAGCAATCAGAGTGAAAACAGCCTGATACAAGCTGGTAAACTTGCTCTGAGACCACCAATGCCTACATTTCCAGATATTCATTCGAATATCCCTTTGCAGATACTACCTTTTGCACCTTTTGCACCTTTTCCACCTGTTCCAGCTACCATAACTCAAGAAACCGTTGCTGCAAAATCTTCAAATGAGCTATAGGAGATCAAAATTTTATTACAAATTTTTGGTAATAAACTTGTAAGCTTGGAAAAGCAGCAATCATATAGTAGGCCTTATCAACAGCAAAATTCAGGTCAGCAATAGAAATACCAAGGTAATAGACAAGTTTACCAAGGAAATTACCAGGGCCCAAGATAGGGTGTAAATACTAGACCTTTTCAGACTTATACTCCAGCACCTATTAGTGCTATTAAGGATCTTGTCCCTATTCAAAATAATTTAGCAGCAGATTATGAGTGCTGTTACCCTTGCAACCAATCTCACAATCAAGCCACTTGCTCAAATGGACTCATTAATCAGGCACTTATGGTATAGAATGCCTCAAGTTCAAATCAGAATGAATTCAATGATGCATCTCCACAACACCAAGATCAACCTACCAATGACACTACTCTACTTAATTGGCAAGGTGAGGAATTTTGTGGATTGAATGTAGATGATTCTTCAGTTGTAGCTAACACAAGGGCGAATAAAAGAGCTTTTGAGCTTGATCAAGTAGCTGATAAAGGAAAAGCATCAGTGGTAGAACCATCTACCTCTCAAGTGACTCGTGGATCGCAAAGAAATCAGCAACTCCCAGTGAAGGAGCAGCCATGCTTGCAAGCCAACCACACTGGCATAAAGGTACATCATAAATTAAACCCAGCTGTACCCTATAACATTCTTGATAATATGAAAAAGACAAATGTAACGATGTCTATATGGGATTCATTAGCTATCCCAGGTCAAAAAGATATGTTACACTCAGCTTTGTCAAATTTTAAAGTGTTTGATGAATTTGAGTCTCCAATAGGTCAAGTTAGAACTGTGTTGACAAGTAATACTCAAGGAAATGATAAATAGCCCAGTAGAGAGATAGGAAAAGAAGTTAAACCACCTCCATTTTATGTGTCAGTAATCATAGGTGATAAGTTAATTCATAACTGTATGGTAGACAGTGGAGCTAGTAGCTCAGTAATGCCAAAGCAGATTGCTGACAAGCTGGGATTGAAGTATCAGCCTTTAGAGAAAGGAGTGATTCAATTGGATGGTACTTTTGTCAATACATTGGGTGTTATTAAAGATTTGAGTCTTACCCTTCATGCTTGTCCTAATTTTTCAGTTCCTCAGGACATATGTGTCATAGATCTCCCACCTTTCTTTTCTTTGTGCCTCTCAAGAGACTTTACAGCTAAGATAGGTGGTTATGTGTCAGCCGACTGGTCGCATATATTGTTTAGAACCAAATATGGAACCAAGGTTACCATTAAATCTGAAAGGTTGGCTAAAGACCACATTGAGCCATGTAACCCAAGTCCTATCAACGTTGTTCCTATTGCTGCAAACACAAATTGTGTCGTTTTTACTTGCAGTGAGCTGGCTGTTGTTCAAGAACTTCAATCAGAAGTTGTTCCTGACGTGCTTCTCCATGAATGGGTGGCTGAAAACGTGTGGGACAGTCCTATAGATCTTATTCAAGATGTTGGTATGGGTAATTATGTGATGCTTGAACCTGATGTAGTGATTCCGAACCTTGAAAAAGGTACAGATCAGTTGTTGCAATAGCAAAGTGGACTTTGGGAAATATTTTTTGATGGTTCCAAAAGCAAGAATGGAGTAGGTGGAGGTGTAATGTTGGTTTCTCCACAGAGTGATAAGCATTTTGCAGCCTTTCATTTTTCTTTTGCATGTTCTAACAACAGTGTTGAGTACGAAGGACTTATCCAAGGCCTTGAATGGGCAAGGAAAAAAGGAATCGACTGTTTGAAGGTCTATGGAGATAGTGAATTGATAGTTAATCAAATCAGGGGGCTGAATGTTGCCAGGAATGATGCTTTGAAGTCTTATAGACACAGAGTATGGAACATAATTGAAGAATTTAATGCCTTCAATCTTATTTCTATTCCACAAAATCAGAATAAGCATGTTGATAGACTAGCAGCAATTGGAGCGCAGTTTGATATCCCAGGTGATATTAAAAAAGAAAAAATACAGCAGTATGTTAAGGTGGTTATCAGGCCGTCAATTCCTGATAACAACATTAACTGGCAGGTATTTGAAAATGATGAACATATTTTAACCTTTCTGCTCCAAGAAGATCAATTTTCTGTAGTAAACCAAGAAAAGATCAAACAGTAGTATGATGATCAAGTGATACAGCTGAAGACAAATAAACTTCCCAAAGGGCTGGTTACCTTAGAATCCATATTCAATTCTGATGATCAGCTTAAGAAGAGTAAGGTCGGTATACAAGTGAAAGATGATCATTATGAAGAAGTGGAAATCTTTAAACGTAAGCTTCTCAAATTAGGTAAAATCTATTTAGTTGAGGATAAGAGAGCTTTCATTGTTTTATGCCAAGAATATCATGATGTTTTTGCTTGGCAATATTTTGATTTAAGAAGGTTTGATCCTCATATTGCACAACATACAATTGAGTTAGAACCCGATGCCAAGCCTATTAGACAAAAACAAAGACCATTGAACCCCAAGCTTGAACCCTTGATGATCAAAGAGTTGACCAAGTTAGTTGAGGGGGGTATCATGTTGCCAATTAAACACACATCTTGAGTTTCTAACCTTGTTCCGGTTAGAAAAAAGAATAGTGAGATAAGATTATGTGTAGATTTTAGAGACCTTAACAGAGCATCTCTGAAAGATCATTACCCCTTACCGTCTATGGAACAAATTCTTCAAGTTGTTGCTGGATCAAAAAGATTTTCTCTTCTGGATGGATATTCTGGTTATAACCAGATTCTAGTCAAAGAGGAGGATCAATATAAAATAGCATTTACAACAAAATGGGGCACTATGGCTTACAAGAGAATGCCTTTTGGTTTATCCAACGCTGGTGCCACCTTTCAACGTGCCATGGACATGGCATTTTAGAGTTTAATTCAGAAATTTCTGCTGATTTACTTAGATGACATAACCATATATTCAAAGAATGTCGATGAACACTTGTCACATCTCAAGCAAGTTTTTGAAAAATGCAGGGAATATGGAATATCTCTCAATCCAAAAAAGAGTATTTTTGCAATTCATGAAGGTAAGCTATTAGGTCACATAGTGTCAAAAGATGGAGTTACCATTGACCCTGAAAGAGTTGAAGTTATACTTGAACTGCCATTGCCCAATCACAAGAAGGGATTGCAGAGCTTCTTAGGGAGAATCAACTTTCTAAGAAGATTCATTCCTAATGTTGCAAATTTACTACAGCCCTTGACTACCATGCTTAAAAAGAATGTAGTTTTCAGTTGGACTGGAAAAGCAAAACGCAGTTTTGAAGAAATCAAGGAAGCATTAGCATCAGCTCCAACACTGGTAAATCCAGATTTTTCTAAAGACTTCTTATTGTATGCTTTTGGTAGCGTTGGTTCAATCTCTGCTATGTTGGTTCAAAAAAATAGTGATAACTTAGAGCAGCCCATAGCTTTCTTTAGTCAAGTACTTGTTGATTATGAAGAGAAGTATGCCTTTGTTGAGAAACATGTTTTCACTGTGATCAGAAGTCTAAAGAAGTTTAAGCCTCTAGTTTCAAACAATAAGATTCATATTCTGGTTGCACACTCAAGTGTGAAGGAATTTTTGTTGAACAAAGATCTGAGTGAGAAAAGAGCAGGGTGGATCACAAAAGTAATGGAATTTGATGTTAACATCAACATCACAAAACTCATCAGGGGTAGAGGACTTTGTGAGAAACTTGCCTCCACTTCTGAAGATGCACAGAAATCAGAAACTAGTGTTGTTTTAACTAATACAAATGAGTCTCAAAATGTTCAGGCTGCCGCACCTGCATCAATAGCAAGTTGGGTTCAAAAAATGACCCACTTTCTTTGTACTGGTGAAGGTCCACCAGGTTTGGATAGAGCAAAGTGAAGATACTTCATATTGCAGTCAATTCCTTATGTCCTTATTGATAGTATCATTTTCAGGAACGATCTGAATGGTGTCTTGTTGAGGTGTATTGATACTGATCAAACAGAAAGAGTACTGCATGAGTTGCATGATGGAGTTTGAGGAGGGCACTTTGCTCCAAGGAAAATTGCTTGGAAAGTCATGAGAGTTGGTTACTAATGGCCCAACTTGTTTAAAGATGCATATGCATGGTCAAAAAAGTGTGTTAAATGTGCTTTATTTTCAGGAAAAGAAAAGTTGTCTGCTATGCCTCTACATCCAATTCAAGTGGAGCAACCCTTCATGAGATGGGGGATTGACTTTATTGGACCAATTAATCCACCATCCAATGTTGTTCACAAGTGGGTGCTTACTGCTACAGACTATTTCACACAATGGACAGAGGCAGTAGCTTTGAAAGAAGCAAATGAATCTTTAGTTCTGAGCTTTTATGAAGACATAATCACCAGGTTTGGAGTTCCTGACTCCATCATTTTGGATAATGCTCTTGCATTTGTCACATTAAGAGTCATATATTAAGGTATTAAACACGGGATTCATTTGAATACTTCCTCTAATTATTACCCACAGGGTAATGGGTTAGCTGAAAGTACAAATAAAAACCTTATTAGAATCATTAAGAGGACTGTGGAAGACAATCAAACAATTTGGCATACCACATTGAAATCTGCACTTTGGGCAGATAGGATAACCCCTACGAGATCAGTGGGTAATTCTCCATATGTCCTTGTTTATAGTTGTGATAGGTCGAATGTGAGCGTTAGAAAATGAGTAGCAAGTAAAAGAGTGCAAATAAACACCAAAACAACCTACACCTCAAGATTAGCCTAAGTTGGAAACAACACAAGATAAAAGCAACAAATAGAACATTATACCTTGTCTCAAATCGATTCTTTGGTTGGCCCTTCGATCTTTGATGTGTATGCTCCTTGGATGGAAAGATACAAGCTAAATGATGTTGTGAGGATGAGTGCAAATAGATGAAAACATGAAAATGGCTAAGTGTAGGTTGAGAAATAAAATTGCAAGAGTTTGGCTAGCAAAATAATCTCCTCCAAAAATGAGAGAAAAAAGGGGGTATTTATAAGAATTTTGAGAATTCCTAGAAGAGATGGATGGTTGAGATTGATCCCAACATGGCCAAGATGTAGGGCTAAGGTGAGTTGAGAACTCACAAGCCCTTACATCTTGACATGTGGCAAGGGGAGAGGCTTAAGAAAGATGATGTGGACATGAGGTGTAAGAGAAGTACATGACATGGATGTACTTCAAAGGACCATAGGGATTTGGTCAAGATATCCTCATAAAGGATGTCCTTGTCCCCATGTGGGTGAGAGGACATGTGAGGAATTAAAAATTCCTCAAATAGTCTCATGGGGAGATGGGAAAGAATAAAAAATAAGTGAAGGACATGTGGGGAGAAGTGAAGGAATTAAAAATTCATTTAGGGTGCCTTGGGGGATTAAAAGGTGAATTAAAAATTCACATAGGGAAGTGGAGATGCCTTGTCAAAAAAGAAAAGCATTTAATAGGGTTGACTCAATTAAGTGATTAGGATTGTGTAAGCACTTGATTAGACTGATTAATGAAGATTAGAAAAGAGTTAGATTTCACATGTGACTTGATGTGACAAGTCAAAGATCATATGGGGAAGAGTAATGAAGGATTAGAGGAGGGTTAGGTGGCTAAGAGAGATTAGAGGCCAACTTCCAAAAGTTGGAGGATGTGACACCTCCTAATCAAGGATTAGGCATGTGCACATCCTAATGATGAGATTAGAAGATGGATTAGGATAAGATAAAAATGATGGAAGATGTGACATAAGGGGAATTAAATAAATGACATATTTATTTAATTCATTTGATGAAAGGAGGATTAAAGAGATAAGGTATTATTGATTAAATACCTTAAGGATTTGGCAGAATTAAAGCTATTAATTAAATAATAGCAGTATTACGAAAATAAGACGAAAGGGGATGAATTTGGATAAATTAAGTGTCCAAATTTAGATGTATCTTGGCCCCTTCAAACAAAATTGATAAAGAGTTGTTGCTTCACTCACACAATCCTTAAACTTTTCTATGTTTTCCTGCAACTTATTGTGTGCATCAATACACCTATCAGAGGCCTCAATCATTCTTTTGTCTTTTACTTTTCTCAAGGAATCTTGTTATGCTTTTTGCTCCAACAGAGAGGTGTGATCTTTGAAAGAATCCATTAAAAGATTTAACTTTTGTTTCAGAGGAAGAGAGACATCAATATTTACTTTCGGTAATCCTTCTTAGATAATCTTCACAGCATTATCAATCAATTCCCTTTTCTTTTTATGTTCTTGTAGGATTTCCTTCCTTGTGGAAGTATGCAGGACATCACCAAGATGTAGCTTATGTAAGGGAGAAATGCTTGACAGGTCAACTTGTCCCTCAATGGTGGGAATTCGTAGCAATTGAGACTTAACTATCAATTGAAACTACATTTGCATCCCTAGTAGTTCTTTGAAAGAATCTAATGATGAAGACCCTTGGCTTACAGAAGCCTCCTACTTCTCTGTATTGACCTCCTTTGAATCCTAAACATTTTTAGGATTACCTTCGATCTTTTGTTCCTCACTTTCTTTCTCCTTTTCTTATTTCCATCCCGGAGATAACCTTTCTTTCTTTCTATCTGAAAAGTCCTTTCATTTCTTGCATATCTACTTTCATCAAGGAAGACACATTATGTTCTTTGTTAGATTTAGTGTTCACTGAAGGTGAGATCCTCATTTTATTATGATCCTCTGCACCTTGTGCATTTGTGCTTTCTAGAGGGGCAGTGTCCTCAACTTGTTTAGCATTTACAACTTCCACATCATCCGTAGTTATATTTTCTTCATAAGCAGATAGATTCACAATATGAGTAGTCACATCAGGCATGTATTATGTATTAGAGATATCTGGAGGAGTTTTATCCTTGATTATTTCAGCATTCCTTAATCCTTCAAATATCCTTGTCTTTTCAACTATTTCCTTTTCCATCCTTTTTATTTATTTTGTCCTTCCCCATCAGAATGTTTATTCTTTGTTTGATTCCAAATTCTTGAGACTGATATTGGGACAATTTAACTCTTTTACCATGGGAGATAGATACCCTAGCCTTTTCTAGTGCCTACTGCCTCATTCTAGCTTCTTCAACAATAGCAACATTCATTTTGTTGTTAAGAACATATGCCAAAATTATTGAAAGATGATCAATGATTTCATTAAGAGCCATGTTAAAACTATGTATATATATAACGATTTCCTTTTCAATTGTGTTATTTTCATCATGAGACGATTCATCATAAAGAGCAGCAACTTCCATTAAAGCATCATGTTGCATAATTGCATTAATGGTAGCTTAAAGCTATAGAGGTGCATGTTAAGATGATTTTGGAGGAGACTTCATTGTTTCTACTTCAATCTCCTTTTCCATGGATATCTCTTTTTCTTGTTTTTCTATATTCTTCTTCCTCCTGTTCAACATATAGGATTTCAACTCTTCTTCTTCAACTTCTTCATCATCAACTAGATTATCTGGAGTAATATTTTCTCTTGGTGCTTTGTGTTTAGGTCTTGACTTCTTTCTCTCTATAGTTTTGGTCTTTACCAGAACATTAGTAGTTCTTTTTCTGCTGTGAAGAGTTTGGACATGTCCAGAAGCAGTGGTACTGGTAGAAGAAAATCTACTTGTCCTTTTAGATGTTGGCATAGCAATGGTGGCATGTGATGCTTCCGCAAAACCTTCAAGAGTCCCAAACATCTTTCTTAGCTCAGACACCATCTTCCCTACATTCTTCTTTGTCTTTTATTCTACCCTCTCCTTAGTCTGTTTGTTGGTTATTCCATCATATGTACCAAACCTTTCAACTATGGTATCCTTCAGTTTGCTGAGAAAAAATTTAATGTGTAATCCAGTTTTCTATGGAAAGTTCATAAGGCAGCAAGTCCTTGGTTCAACAACTTCCATGTAATAGTTATCTTTATCCACCATAAAAGTGATTTCATTTTTATACTTCTCCACAACTTGTGAAGGTATTTTGTTTCTCTTATGCATTTCACTTTGGAAGGTTTTAAAGAAACGCCAAAATGGTGTGTTGCATTGAGTGTCATTCGAAAGGTTACACATATGATCTTTTATTTTTTGTGCAATAAGAATATTATTTTTCCAAACCACATTCTTAAAACTAGGCATCTCTTTCATGAAATAGAACATGAGAGAAATGGTCAAAGTACCATATCATAAGGTGTAGTGAGATTCCTTGGTCTTGAGTAGATTTTCCAATAGTTGTTGTTGCAAGAGTTCGCAGACATCATAATCTTTTCCTTTCTCTACCATCTAATGAGTAGTATGGATGGCAATGGTTGTAGTTGATCCTACTCTATTTTAGTATAAAATATGCAATTCACATTGTCACATACCGGACCCCTAGGTTGGATATGTCATTCACAGTAAGTGCCCTTTTGTCAAATTTAGCTCTGGTGAGCCTCATGACTTCTTTGTTCTTGAAAAATTTCAATGTAGATATTGGTTGAGTGGAGCACAATCCAATTACAACCCTAATAGCTTCTTTTGTAATTAAATGGGGTTGATCAATCCAAAATGTATCCTCATGAATTCGACTTAGAGAAAATATGACCCATTCATCTTCATAGCCAAAGTAGGGAAAATCCTTCCATACATCTAATCCTTTTCGTTCTACTTTTACATATTCTGGTTTGAGCTGAAATTCATCACCTAGGAGATTATTGAACCTAAACGTTGTCATCTTTAAATGATGGTATTTATTTATTTGTGAATGAATGTAGATGCAAATATCTTCAGAGTGGATCACATGGATTGGAACACGAGATAAAGCACCTTCCTTTCTGGTCACAATTGATATATATGGGTGTTTCTTGAATTTCAACCTCGATCTATCCACAACATCAATGACAATAGGAGTAGCCATGATAGATCTTACTGCAGCTAGGGTTTACAAGTAAAAATCAAAGAAATCCTTTGAACACTATTGTTAGGGTTTGCACAAAACTTGTTGAACACTTTTTCCACTTTCTTAGCTCTTACACTCACTTCAGAAAGTTTGAATGAATTCAATTTGATCAAAATGAGCTAAATATACCTCATACTAACCCTAGTTGTTATGCAATAAATGCATTTCTGTTTGGTAGCTTTTACAGTCTGTGACATTGCAATGATCCATAAGCTTTCAAGGCACCTCCGTAGAAAGTGTATTTGCTCTGAAAAACACGACCAATCAAGTTCATATCATAATTTACCAATATACTGAGGATTTCAACATCTCAAGTATTTTAGGGGTGTGATAAGTTCTGAAAATGCAACTCCCCTTGAGTCAATACTCCCTTTTTAGTTACCAGAAAACTCATTTGCATCATGTTGAGGTACAAATTCATACCTTACTTCACATTCTTCCTTCTGCCAAACCCTGATCATCTCTTTCTTTTGCTAACTAATGACAGGCTTCCTTTGAAGAGCAAAAGACCTTACATTCTTTCCCTTGTAGAATCTTGCAATGTGTCCTTGTTTGTTGCAATTATAGCAAATGATATTGGTTTGCAGAGCATAATTGATTTTTCTCACATTCGATCTACACTCAACAGCTTTATGACCAAACTTGTTGCATGAGTAGCAATAACCATAGAAAGAGTGAGAGGTCATAGCATGATTATTCCTTATCACCTTACTTTTGCATTCATTAGTTGTGGCCAAATTTATTGCAAGCATAGCACCGACCATTAAATGATTGAGAGTTAATACTATTATACCTTGGAGGCCTAAGATAATTCAGACTTATCTTGCTTCTGCACTCAGCTTCCTTATGACCAAATTTGTTGCATGCATAATGGTTACCTTTGAACTTGATAGGAGCAGTTTGGGTAGGCTTATTGAAATTCACTTTCTTGTTTTAGATAGGTGTGAAATCACCTTCTTTCTTGTTGTCTCAATTTGTCTTTGCATCTTTGGAGGGTGACTCCTTTGTTTCATATTTTCCTTTTGCCTTGAAGTTATCATACAAATTTGTAGATGTCATGAACATAGGACTTTTCCCCTTTTCAAAGACAAGTTCAGATTTCTCTTTAGAGAGCTTTTAAGAATTAATTAGTTCATCAAGAATTTCAGAACCTCCTTTCAGTTTTAAACTTTTATCAATTTTCTCTTTTTCCTTTTCAAGTTCATTTCTTAGAGTAACAATTTATTCCTCAAGTTTTCAACATTCAACAGTTTTATCTTGAATCTTAGTATTTAAACAGACTTCAATCCTTTTGCCTTCCTCAATCTTAACTTTCAAGTCAGAGATCACAAATTTTGCTTCCTTTTATTTCCTTCTTCTATTTGAGCTTTTAGTTTGCTAACTTCTTTTGATTATTTTGCCTTTGCCTTCAATTTTTCAATTGTTTCTTTTTAATTTTCCATCATACATTCATATTTGATATTTTGCAACCTTGCTTCATCTAGACCCTCAAGAGCAGACCTGAGTTCACCTTCAAACCAACTTCACATTCTTCTAGATTGATATCCCAACCTTCAAGTTCCATTGATTCTAGGTTTGGTTCTATTATGAACATATCATTGATCTTTTCCACAGACCCCATGTGTTCAAGAGCAGGATCTATCTTAGTTGTTAGGCTTATTCAAGGCACTTGGCTTTGATACCAATTGTTGAACACAAAGCAATGTTGAGAGTGGGGGTAAATCAACATATATTTGTAATATAAAAAAATTTCATATGCAAATAACACATCAAATCACATGAACTGAAAGAACAACATAAAGCAAAACACACACCACACCATAACACTAGGATTTTTACGTGCAAAATCCAATGAGGGAAAAACCACAGTGAGAGTTAACTCACAATATAAAAGCTCACCGCTTAAAAGGTTTTACAATGTAGTTTAAGGCTCACTACCTATAGACTTCCACACATTCAAGCAGAGACAACTTCAAGGGAAAGATATAGAGGACCTAATGAGACTCATTGTCTCAAAGAAAGATACATGAAAAGTATAATAAGAAAACTAAGACATGAACTAGTGTAGATGAGGCATCTAACTTATGCTGACATTACAGTTCCTTTTCTGCACATTTACATCTTCATACAAATTTCGCACACTTCATGTTTAACATTCTACTTAATTCATATTTTTCTCATCCAACCCACTTCACAAATGATTTGTCCTATAAATATCATCCTCAACAATACAAAACTTCTAATTAAGTTGACTCGAAGATGAACATTAGATGTAACAAATGATATTACATGGGTTAGCTCCAAGACATATTCAAGATGAAAGAACTTTGGTTGTGAATTAGCACACGCTATGTTTAGGCCTAAGAGCACTTCCACACATTCTTTCAAATAACGTTAACTAATCAAGATCAATTGCAAATGAAGAAAACAAGTCATGTTCGCTTGATTAGTACAACTACCATCAATACTATTACTACTTGACTTCACACCATCGAGGAGATACCAAAAGCATCATGTGGATTAGGATATGAACAATGTAGGTAATTTGCAATATCCCTAGAACCTCTTCCATAAACATTTGATCATTAAATGTTGGCATGGCTAAAGAAGCTTACTAAAAATGCAGAAACGGAGCATTCCAAATCAATTGTAACACACTGTTAATTGAAGATTAAGCTTGTGGATCTCCAACACACTTGATACTATTAGATAATGTGTATTGATCACTAGTAATCATGTCCTCAAATCCTTAATACAAAATTGGCATCTTCGAAGGAATGTGGAGCATTCCAACCAACCTTTATCATTGCATTACACTATTAGGGCATAGACCGGAATACTGTCAACTATAACTTTGACTGCGGAAACTGTGAAGACTTGATTCTTCGGATATAATGTCTTCATAGCATGGCCATCATTTCATTTGAACCACAAGACAGAATCTTGCATAGCAGATGGATGCGGACCAAAAATTCATGATACTTCCTTACGGTATACACAATTAGTGCCTTAGCCAATCTTCTTCAACATGTGGTACATAAACCCAAAATGATATCAAGGTAGACATATTGTAGACACATTAGGACATGAGTATCATCCTCCACACCATGCTTAGATCACCATTCTTCCTTATACTGCCCTGCAGGCATGCCTCAACTTATATCCACTTATGCAGCAACTAACTTCAGAGTATGTGCTTACATTTGACATCAATGACAACCCAAATAAGGTTGACATCAATGATAGCCCAAATAGGGTTGACATCAATGACAACACTTATTGCCAATAGAGGAGTGATTATGTACAAGGTTATCGATGTTGATGTTGTTCCAAGTAACTAGGAAGATGGGACCATACAAACTTTAGACACTATCATGTATGATTAGATACTCCTAGTTAGTGAGTCAATCAATCACATGCCCATATCTTATGCACTTGATTGCCACTTAAATTGATGATGTCCCATTTTGACAATTAATCCAAACAAAAGGACTATAGAAAATGACGACGGTAATTGTGAGCCCTCATCTCCCATTTCTTGCTAGTCAAGCATCTTTCGATTTACTTGAAGTGTTCCTCACCTTTTTTCTCTCTTTCTCCTCCTTATCCAACTTTTCATTTCATACATATATAGGTTTATGAAAATAATTTAATTAAATGTTCATGTTATCATAAAATAAGTCTTTCATAGATACCCCAATAGTGTATATGCACTCTATGCATCTAATTTTACGAAGCCAACATCATGGTCTAGATTGTCAAATATTCAAAACAATAACAAAACCATTTTTTTTTCTTTCTAGAAACTCAAAATAAAACCTTGTTCCTTCATTATTAGTGTAGGTGTGACATAGTGCACATTATTATAGTGCAAGCCTATTTTTTAGATTACTTTATTTAGCATAACCAATCATCTCCACAAGAACATTTTGTCTATTTAAAGTGATGGAAACAATTCACGTCTCTCACAACAATTTCTCTTGCAACAATCTTGGTGATAAATTTTGTCGTGTGGCAATCAGCACATATTGAAAGTTCTTAACAACTGTAATAGTTGTTCCTGGGATGCATCTAACAAACCAAAAGCAATGGCCAACTTTTCACTATGATGGTAGAGAAATCATTCCTTTCCCTCCTTTTCTGCATCACTAAGTAAATGTTTGAACTTGGGGAATACCCTGCTACCTTCATTTCCCAAGCCAATCTCTCCAACTTTGCATTGATCTCGTGTGTTTGTGGATGTGATCTATCCTCTACACGTAAAGCACACACCATTTCTTGGCTTTCAATCCAACTACATCTAGGGATCTTTTTATATCCTTTACCATTTATCAATGTCCTTATCATTTGAACCTCACACCACTTGCCCACATCTGCATAGATGTTTAAGAGAAGAACATAAGTCACAACATTTTTTGATTCTAATTAAAAACCATTGTCACTGTAAATACTACTAAACATATTTTTGTATGTGATATAACCTATTTCATTTGCTTAAAGTTTCTAAATCTTTATCAATAAATCCATTTTGTTCATATCCTACAATCATGGCATTCCATGAAACCAAATTTCTTTGAGGTACATTGTAAAACAGTTCGCCTGCCTTGTGTATGCTTCCACACTTTACATACATGTCTACATAGCGGTTGCAACTACTACGTCTGACAAAATTCCTCTATCCTTTATGCTTTGATGGATGTCCATACCCTGTTCCAAAGCTTCCATTTTGGCACAGGTTGCAAGGACGCTGACAAAGTTTGTAGAGTTTGCAATTACACCTACCAATTGCATTTGCTTGAAAGTTTCTGAAGCCTTTTCAACAAATCCATTTTGTGAATATCCTGCTATCAAGGCATTCCATGAGAACAAATTTCTTGGAGGCATTTTGTCAAACAGTTCGCGTGCCTTGTCTATGCTTCCACATTTTGCATATGTGTCTACCAGGGCAGTTGCAACTACAACATCTAACAAAATTCCTCTTTCCTTTATCCTGCGATGGATGTCCATATCCCTTTCCAAAACTCCCATCTTGGCACAGGCAGGGAGGATGCTGGCAAAGATTGCAGAGTCCAAATTTACACCTACGAGTTACATTTGATTGAAAGTTTTTGAATCCATTTCAACAAACGCATTTTGTGGATATCATGAAATCAAAGCATTCCATGAGACCACATATCTTTGAGGCATCCTATCACAGAATTGACGTGCTTCCACATTTCGTATGCATGTCTACCAAAGCATATCTAACTGTGATATCTAAATAATCCTTGTGCGCTGACAAATGAAAACTGATCGAGTTGGAAACCTGTTTAGTGTGAGTGCAACGCACGGGTTTTACTGGAATTACCAAAAACTTCTACAATGCAGGTGGGCGGGAGAAACAATTTAAACACATTTACCGGCATCCATGTAACGCACGGGACTAATAGCAAACAAGAACAGCGAACGGAAGCAGGATGGGTGAAGAGGGCCCACAACAGCCACCTAAGCGGTCAACGCTTAGTGTGTGTTATTTAAGCCCGACCCAGGGGATCCAATAAGGTGGTGGACAGATTGTCGAATCTGGCTATATGATTGGGCTTCAGATTCCTACAGGGCAATGACGTTGAGAGTTGTTGGTAGGATTCATCTGTGTCATCCTTAATTCTTAATGAATCTGTCTCCCCTTGAGTTGTTTTTGTTTTGAGCGTTGCTAAGCTGGAATTCAAGTGTGATATTTCTTGAGGGAGTGTGCTACTACTTTTTGTCAGCTCCTACTCATCCCTCACTTGTGCTCAGCATGTGTTTCTACATCGCCTCTTGTGTACCAATAAAATATTTCACTACTATCCCTTGATTACATTTCTTGGCATGTCAATCCCCTTTACGATTGACATATCATTTGTTTATAACATTTTGGGTTGATTTTGCAAGTGTCCTATGAACTGGCAACTCCCTCCATTTCAGCCACACCTGTTATCGGCACCACTTTAGCACCCTTCAACTCGTTCTTTTTGTTACTTCCCTTCTCTCTCTAGTGACATCGTAATTATGGCTTTGTTACTCTGTTGGCTTCGCCTATGTCTTTGGAGGAAATACCCTTTATTTGGCTCAATTCCCTTTCTATTCGGTGTTTTCAGAATGGCAGCCCATTTTTTAAATGACAGAGTATAACTTCCTCCATGTCGTTGGGACTATAAAGACCATCACTCTTTTGACAATGAAAAACTAGGAAGAGTGTTTATGTTTCCATGCGCCTTGGCCAAGGATGTCATCCAAGAGATCATTGAAAAACCTTTGTTGTCCAATTTTCCTGCTTCTCTCTCTTCTCAGGTGTTGTCTCCATTTTCCTTTCAAACGTGATGTAAAATATGATATGATCACGTATATTGTAGAAAATTGCATTCTCTACGGTCGTTTATACCCTCTATTTCTTGATGAAGCTCTCAACTGCTACAATAGCAACCTTAGTGCGACTAACATCGGTGGTATCTACTCCAAACTCCAACTACAGGATTCATCTCCTCTGCTTTGTGCATTTATTTCAATGAGGAAAGCTCTTCTAACGGATTCTCCACTCTCTGTAATTAGCGACAGTTTAGTCCTAGTTATCTTTGGTCTCCTATACTAATATTTCTCTGTATTTTCTTTATACTTCCTATATTGTTTTGGCGTTTGCTCTCTCTATTGAATCTTTTGTAATTTTCTTTTTGGTCCCTTTGTTGTTGGGGACTCTCATATATGGATGAATTTTTAGTTCCTTATGTTATTTAATATATTGGTGATCCCTAATCACCCTTGATCCAGCCAAAAAAAACTTACCCTACCATTTAACAATTTTACCATTGACTTTATTAAAAAACTAGTTCCACATGGCCTTCAAGGGTGAGACAAATTTTGAAATGTTGAAAAATGACTTAAATGTTAAGATGTTTATTTTGAAGACGGTTGGACGTGCAACTATATGGTGAGATAACGATGTATTATCCCTCGAGGTTGATAATCTTTCACTTATCTTAAAGTGGAGTGATTTTAAAGCTTAGTTGATAGTCCAATGCTTTTCTTGGCTATTAACCCACTATGAACAAAAATAGAAGGTGAAGTAGTTGTACTTGAGGAAAAAGCAAGGTCAAAATATACACAAATATACAACCAAAATTCACAAGCAAGCCATGATGATGGTAATATCCATAGGAGACCTTGTTTGCGATATGCTTAAAAGAGATTTGTACCCACATAAAGAAACAAGTTTATCTTCTTAATCCCATGAATGTTGATGAAGCATCTTCAAAGAAAACCTACATAGAGATTGTGACATCAGCTATCAAGTACCAAGTCCAAGGAAGATCTATCATTTGCCACACCCCATTGAAGTAAGAAATTATTCTAAAGAAGTTGTTCATGGCATATTGTGATGGTTAAATCATGGCATTGTTGTTGCAGCCACCAAGGTTCAAACCACCACTGAACCATTATGATCACAAGTATTGTGTCCTCATTGATCCAAAGTGCTCATAGGCAACCTTCACGTTGAAATTGTTGGTATTCATGCCCATGTAATGTACTCCAAAACCTTGTTGGGTCAATCTACTCATGAGCTTTGTGCTCCCACTGGGCTACTAAGCTCACATATTTGGACTATTAACCTAAATGCAAGGCGTTCATGCCAGGGATGAAGTCCCCATTTGTAGCCTCACTTAACTCAGGCCAAGCTAAAAATTCTCATTTTTCCAACCAAATAAAAATGCAAAGAAAGAATAGTGTCCAATTCTAATTCCACCTATATGGGAAAATATCCAAATGTTTGATATCATATTAAATAAGGTTTTTGGAAGTTACATTTTAATGTTCATCTAAGATAAGAAGAAAAATTAGCCCTAGAAGGCTACAACCAAGATTGCAGAATAAGAGGAGGTAGAAATGACTCCAACAAGGAGAATGACAAGTCTTTACACAACCAAATACAAATCAACCAAGGAGGAAACACCATAGTAGCGAGAAGAAACCAAGATTGTGGGAAGAAAAAGGGCAAAAGCAAATTATACACTCCCACATAAATATTTGCATTGCTACCGATTTCCAAAAGAAACAATTTGGAAAAATATATAACTTTGTTTGGAGATAATAATCCATGTTCTTTTGTTTGGATTTAAAGATACACTTTGTTGCACGTTGATAAGCAACACAGATTGAAAAATTTTACTAGAAATAGTTTTCATGAATGGGGTACTTCCCAACATTATTTTCTTGAAATGTAGGAATTGTTTCCTGTAGTCCCTACTTGTGGAGTAGGGATGCAAACTATATGGGGAGGAAGAATCAACTAAGTTTCATCAAGAATGGAAGCCCGTACTCATTCAAATTGCTAATGTAATAAAAGTTCAAGAGACCTTGTACTTGGAAGAAATGTTGCACAACACTCCAAGACATTGCAACCACAAATCAAGAGACGAATAATTGTTGGGCTTGTACTACATTTCAATTTTGCATAGCTTCTTGTTGCAATGTTCACAATTTTAACTTTCACATTTGGGACTTTGAATTCATTTGTCCCTCTTTTAGCCTTGTCAATATATGGACTTTCTTATGCTTGAAAACTTTGTACTGTCATTTCCACCTTTCATGGCTTGCCACATCCTCATTCTCTTATATAGCTTGTTAATTAATTAATATAGGGAAAGGAACCCATCCAATCAACATCATCTTATCCAAAAGTAAAAAATATGAATTACAGGTTGCTCAAAAGACAGTGTCCCACTTGTGGTGGAGACCTCCCAAGCTAGTTGCACACAGCAAGAGAATTATTTCAACCACCCATGGGGTTACATCATAAAATGGAAGTGGAACAAAAGTCCACTAGCAACTAAATTACACCTTACAAAACCTAGGATTGCACAAGCAATTTATATTGGAGTGATGAGGTACAAAAGCAATATAGATTAAATACTTAGAATTAGATTTACCCACCGCATGTTTAACCCAAGCTTGATATAGAGTAAATAAATAGAAATATATTTACCCACCACATGTTTAACCCAAGCTTGTTATCATTTAACAACTTAGACATTCGCTGGATAGTCCACTTAAAATTACACCAAAGTTCCCCCCACCTGCTATAAGATGATCCCCGGGTCAAGTAGAGAATTCAAGCCCAAAACAGTGCCTAGATGTCGTCAAAGTGCTCAAAAGGTCTTGAGGACGAGGAACGCCATTGCTTTGAGTCAATTCTAACACTTCCTACTTTTTAGGGATTCTATTTTTTTTTGCTTTTTGTTTTTTCTATTTTTGGCATTTTTGGACCAATCCGAGATTTATTATTTTTATAAATTTTGTTTTTTTGTTTTTTTCTATTTTTAGTAATTTCTATTTTTAGAAAGTGCCAAAGTCCCACAGGTCATGGTATCAACATTTTCGTCTTCAAAATCAAGGTTTTGCACCTCTAAGAGTAAAAAGCAAGAAAAAATCATAAAAAGCAAGAAAAATCACATGGCGAGGGTTTTGTTCCAGAAGATGCAGATAATAGCAAGAAATTCATGGCATAAGCATCGCTAAGCTTGCCTAGACATGAAGAATGGATGGCACCAAAGAAGCAAAGTTCGCCATGGAGATAGAAAAGCAAGCTCCAAGTCTGCCATACTCAATGTCAAGCACTTGATCAAGTCCACGCGTGAGGAGAGATGGGAAATGGCTAAGGCACAAGTAAAGTCCGCCATGCACTTGTCCAAGACCATCACAAAGTCCACCCAAGCTCAAAGCATGCATGGCATGAACTTGATAAAGTCTGCCCCACCTTGAATGATCCTTGTCCAAGCATAAGCCAAGTCTGCCCTTGGCTAGGAAGGAAAAATGTCAAGCATGAGATGAAGTCCACTTGGAAGCATGTCAAAGCACAAGCAAAGTCTGCCCAGCCAAAAGGAGGATGAGAAATGGCACAAGAAACACCAAGTCCACCTTGGCATGAGAAGAGCCAAGTCCACCTTGCCAAGATGAAACCAAGTCCGCCATGTCCAAGATCATGCTAAAGTTCGTCCAAGGAGAGGAAGATGAAGGAAAATTTGGTTGTGTTAGTGGATTGAAAGAATAGTTTAAATCATGTACTAAGTCTACCCAGCACTTGGTCAAAATGACATAAGGAAGGCTAAAGTCTATTCAAGAAAGGCACAATTTGGCCTAACATGTGACAAACTCCACTCCTTCAAGTAAGGAAATGTCTTGCCAAGGTAGTAATTTTGCCAAGCATGAAACAAAAATGGCATAGCAATTAGCAAAGTTCGTCACCTCCCAAATAAGAATTGTCCTGACCAAGTGTCAAGTCCGCCAAGGGGAGACGGGGATTGGCATGACAAAGGGTAAAGTCCACCCACATTGGCATAAAGACACATCAAGTCCGCCTTGACACTTAAAAGAAGTTGGCATGATGAATGGTCAAATCTGCCAAGGCAGGGTTGGGAAATGTCCAAACAGTGCTCAAATCCGCCAAGAATGGCTTGGGAGGATAGAAATTATGCCGAGCATGAGGTAAGTTTGATATGAAACATGGCAAAGTTCACCAAGAAGAGGGAGAGAATGACATGACAAGGTAGTAGATCTTCCAAAGAAGAAATGAGAGATGGCACAACACTTGGCAAAGTTTGCCATGAATTGGAAGTCAAAAAATTTGCCCAACACTTAGAAAATTTTGAACACATAAAGAATCTAAAAGATTCCATGACAGCACATTCGCCTATGTGGATAAAGAAAGGATATTTTGGCTTAGTGTAAAGTGACGCCAAGATGCAAAATGGAAACTTTCTTTTGAGGTCTTTTGAAGGGATTGAGTTGTCATGAGTCTGCCAAAAAAAAAAGAAAAACATAAAAATGCTAGGTGTTGAAAGGTCCTCATGAAGGTGTCACAAAATGGAATTGAAAAGCCAAAATTTGGCTAAGTATGGGAAATACTTCACAGAGAAAATTCCAATTTCCTCCATTATGGCGAAAGCACAAAGGAATTCTTCTCCAAATTCAAGGCACTTGAAAGAATTTCAAGGCATCAACAAGGAAAAGTCATATTTCAAACATCTTGGGAGATTTCATCTACAATCCTAGACCTATTGAAGCAATCAGGGCAACTTCTTGAAGGATTTCATCTCCTGAAGAATTAAAGACAAGCTTCCAATCTGAATCAAATGGTGACAAGAAGAGTATTCCAAACAAATTTCCATTTCTTGACACAAATTGGAATCCAAGATCAAAGCTAGGAAGAAACAAGCACAAAGGACAAAGTCATTGGCAAAGAAAGATATTCTAGGGCAAGAACATGAACAAAGTGATCAAGGGGGACATCCAACACCCTGAGATGGTGCCTCGTCATCTTCCAACCAATCAAATTGTTCCAAGTCAACATGTCTAAGTTCAATGAACCTAACTTATCCATGGAATTGGTTTATATTTAGCATATAATTTTCTCATTGGTCGAGAGGTAGTCAGTTGTAACAAATCCTAATTAGGGTTTTATTTTGTAATCTTAGTCGATGATTCGAAATCAATCTTGGCCATGGAATTGTAATCGGAGAGCCTATAAATTGAGCTCGCCCCTCATTTATAAAGTATGGGAGCATGTTGCAAAACATGTTGAGATAAGTAAATTGTTGCTTACAACTGCCAAAGTAATAAGTAATGCATTGTTCAAATTGATAGTGATTACCTCTATTATTTTGGAGTTGGCATGGTTCTTATCCCTCATCATAGTTTAGATTAGAACTTCTAAACCCTTATCTCCTTTTTAGTTTGCTTGAAGTCCATGATCTTAGACCCAAACAATAGAGCTTCATTGTCTAGACCTTCATTGTGAATTGAACGAGCCTAGCGTAAGTCCCTTTGTGTATTACCAGCATATCACAACACCCATTGAGCTTATCCACACGTCAAGACCTGACAAAAGAAACCTTGGAATTGCCATGTGATCTTCTCACAATCTTAGCATATGCGGTGATTTTTCAAGAGAGGAGAGAGTGTCTTTGGACATTTTATTTTGTGTTCAGTGGGTAATAAAACACACACCAACAATACTCATGTAGTCCAAGCTCTAAGAATGATCCCTTTGTCTCCCAAAAATAGAACATTATCCTCACTAATTCTGCTGGTTTTCTAATCGTGCCTTTGCAACTCAGGCTCAACCATAAATAAGATATAAATCAAAAATTATTTATTGCACTACTTGGTATAAAAGAATGTGAGACTTGTTTAATACAAAGTTTCTAAACTCATAACAGAACAAAAGGATACATCGTAACATTGTTAATATGGCAAGGACCAATCCACTGACTCATCAAATAAATCCATGCTTTCAAAATCAGAATATGAAAAATGTGGTATGAGACTTGAAACCACAAGCAAGCTGAAATCCATTGTAAATTTCCACCGCATGTGGAAAATCACTGAGGAATTGCATTTCCCCGCTAACAAAATACATGATGAGCCTCTAATTGGCCCGTAATTATAAGCTTTTCATTATTACTACATTACAAGTTCCATGTTGCCTATTTCAGAAGGATGTCACATGGAACAAATCAATATCTAATTATCGAATTTGATAAGTTACAACAGAAATACAATATAAAAACAGAAGAACTCCCACTTACAAACAATCAACAATGAAGGTGGAATCATTTACAACTGAAAAAATTACAGAACCATATTTACTCAACACCATATCTTTAATTTCAAAAGTAAAATGGACAAGTACATACACAAAGGGCATGGTTAAAAAACATTCAAGGTACCGGGTAAGTATTAATTCAATGCCTCACAAATAAAAAGCATTTCTAATTACCATGCTTTTCAGAGTAAAGCATTGGAATTTCAATAATGAAGGCTGCAAATGCAGCTCGATTGAGATCGATGGCTTTGGACAATTTTCCTTGCAAACCTGCAGCTGAACATATTGAAGATTCAAAAAATGCCACGCCACTTAACTTTGGTAGGTTAAATTTGAAATCAAATGTGTCAGTTGTGCGCATTTATCCCCTGAAGCAGTATATTACTATATACAGTATAACATCAAGAAGCCACAGTAAATTTTAAAATAGATCTGCATTGAATTCCATACTTTCTCAACAAGTTGTGTTGAGGACCATGAGTGATCACTGTTTAATCAAATAACTGAATCTGCCAATAAGGAAAAAAAGTTGAGAAAAAAGATATATTATTAACACATATGTCAACTCCAGGGAACTAATAAAACAGGTTAAGAAAAAAATGTAAAATGACAAGCATTTCCAGTACCTTCAATTTAATTAGACTCTAACAGATGAAATAGAAGACCTGTTTGAAGAAAACGAAAAATTGTTGGCATCCACATCTGCTAAAGGTTGACCTTCACCCTCCTCATCAGCTAAGTATTTCTCAAGGATTCTGACTGCTTTTCCATAGATGTCAGTATTTTCATGTTCCTGTAGTGCTTCGATTTTATCCAAGCCACCAGCATCCTCAAGTAATGTAGCATATTTATTGTTGTGTCCTCCATCCCAAGATTTCAATATATTCTCCAGGCCTTCAAGGCAAACTGTCACAACTCTCGTGTCTGGACAAGGGAGTAGATCACAAAGGGGCTGTATACAGCCTTGATTGACTAAATACCTGCATATTATCATTGGATATATCTCATAATAAAAGATTTTGTAAAACAACTGACTTCTAAAACAATAAATGCAGCAAAAGTTTCATTCTTGCATAAATGATAATTCTATCTTACATAATCTGCTCATGAGTTCCACATGAAGTGGCATTGGTTATGGCCCAAACTGCCTCCCTCTTTATGTCAAATTCTGCATTTGCTAGCAACGATAAAAGTGGAGGAATAATGTTTGCATCGATAACAGCCTGAAAAAGCATAGCATTTATTTTCCCGAAATAGTATAACTTGTGTAATTTCAATCATCCAATGATTATACAGGTAAACCAAAAAAATCTTATAGTTCATGTAAAGGCAAAAAGAAAATGGTACTTTGACAGAAAAGATAAGCCCAGAAACAAATTATAATCTGTTTTAAGTATAACCAACCTGAATCTGACTTGTGTTCCCTGCTGTGATATTAGAGATTGTCCAGCAAATCTCCCTTTTAATGCTTACTTTGTGATCCTTAGTGATAAGTGACAACAGACATGGAAGAGCTTGACTGTCGATAATGTACTAAAAGGAAAAACATATGGAAAACTAAGTAAAATAGTGAAATATTTGACAAAAACTAGTCATACATACACATAAATGATAAATGAGAAAACAGGTGACATGAAATACCTGAGTTTGTACATCATTTCCAGTGGCAATATTGCCGACAGTTCTCAAGGCAGGAATGAGAACAGTTTGTGAAGAATGCCTACAACCAGAGTTCATATTTTCCCAAAATCAGTCACAACAATCAGAAAACAAAATATTGAAATAAAATAAACAGAAAGCATTAGAACTTATTCTATTAGCAAAAAGTGCCATCAGGTAATTAAATTGATCAACAGAACTGCAAAGCACATAAGCATTAAGGTACAGCCACCAAAAGAGAAACTGACGAATCTCCTTGACTCAAAACTTACCAAGTAAAATAAACATTTTCAATAAGGTTTGGAACTCAAGTAATTGATATATAAATTGTTCAGCTACACAAAGCCTACAGTTCACATAATGTTCTAAATTAGCCATGCAGGTCAATGGGACTAAATGAATCTCCATGAAGTATAACAAACAAATGTGTGCCTGGAGAATTCTCTTGAGTCAAAACTTCTAAGCTGACTTAAAAAATCAAATACGGTCACAAAACTACAATATTGAAATAAAATAGTTCATCTGTGTGTGTCCTAGAGTTTAAAATATTAGTTAAAACTTTTGAGATGAATGAACATGTCAAACATGACCACACAAAAAAGTAACTATATAAGAGAGTTCAGCTACATGGGTCCTAGAATTTAAACTATATCCTCCTCTTGGATTCATATGAAGTATAACTTGAAGAATCCGTATAAGATAGGATCTTAACTGTAAAAGATTCACTAGCTTTGGAAGGACACCAGCTTCAATAACAGCTTGAATATTGTCATCATTTCCATCAGAAAAATAGGAAAGAGCCCAACATGCGTCTGTCAATATTTCTTCGTCCTCCATTTGGAGAAGCCTCTCCAGAGTTGAAAGGGCATCTTTTGCCTGCACAGAAGTAACTCTATTAGAACACAGCCTTTAGATGTGTACTTCATAATGATTATAATTTTAAAATCCATGCAAATGCTTGTAGTAAAGAAAGTGACAAAACTTCACAAATTAAGAACATGAATAAAAATAACTATATAGATGATCCTCTGATTTTAGTTTTATGTCTGCCTCATTCCCATTCAATTAAAAAGAAAACTGCAACTGGGAACTACAAATTTTCTGCAGCATTGGATGTGGAATTTCATTTTACCATGGGAAAGGTGAAAACTAGGGTTAAGGAATTTCTTCATGTCTTGGGCAATTTGTGTTAGGTCGTGACATTAAATTTGAATGGTAATATAAAAAATTCAGAGAATTGTGCAGCAGGTTCAATGGATTTCATCACGGTAGCGATCATCCCAATTGACCAGGCATCTCTTTTCCAGAATATCATTGTTAACGCCACCTAACTGAATAATTGCCATATATAATGATGTCACTGCATGAACTGTCATGACATCAAGATTAGACATACCAAATTTTACAATTCCACTAATAGTTTGGGCAGCATAGATCTTGATGAATTCCAATAAATGTTGCCATCATTCAAGTCCTCCAACTTGATGGGAAGAGATGTAATTCAGACACCATCAACTTCAAGTAATGAAAATAATTCAGACATTATTGTCCTTGATTAATATATTCCCACACGCATCAATGAATATCAAATATTCAAAAAAAGCAGTCTACCTATAACAGATTGGTCCAACATGCTAATCCATTGTTTCTGAAAATCACCTGTGAATTAATTACTCTATCGTTGAATGAATAAAATAACCAGCAACCAAACTCACAATAGACATATTTCCTTATAATAGCCATGTATTTTTCTCAACTTTGATAAAAGTATTAAACTAGGCATTAAAATATGGATAGACAAATGTATGTATGTGACAGATTCCTAGAAAATTGTTTTCTTATAACACTATTGACTATATGTTTTATCATGGATCAAAAACTTACCAAAAACTATACCACCTTGCAAATAATCTTAAACCTCCTTCAAATAAGTCACCCAGCATTAGAAATCACAACCAGACAGCCTCCAATTAATTTCATACCCTACAATCTTTCCCAACAAATATAGGTGGTATAGCCAGCTAGGGAAAAAACCAAACCCTCAAACTGAACGTCCAACCAATAGGAAACTTTAAAATTGTCCAAAATCTTCAACTGCAAATGACCAACAAACAAACCCAAAATGTCTACAAACCTAAAACACATTGAATACCTTCATTCTAAAACATTGAAAACTAGAACTTCGATTACAGAAAGAACACGTAGGTTCAATCCAGCAACATAACAACATAAGAAATCTTCAACACCCCCTGAAATGAGAGCTCAAACCTCCTTTTATAGAGTTGGAGGGGAAAAGGACCAATTTAAAATTACAAATAATTCATGTCCCACCAAAAGCACATTTCAAATTATTAAAATGACTTTGTGCAAGTCCCCTTCTGCTGAGCATCCACTTTAGGGGGACAACGTGAATTTATAAAAAATATAACACTTAAGTGAAATAATATAACATTAAACATTATAACTTAAGTGTATATTTAAATACTCGCATTCGAGTTGTGGAAAGCACTACCGAGGCAACAGAAACCAAATATGAGCATGTCAAGTTGTAACTGAAGTTGAGCAATGATGACTGTTAGTTTTTATGATCAGAAATGAAATAAGCAGAAAAATGCACCACAATGAACAATGAACACAATATTTTTACCCTAGGAAAACCCTCCTTCTCGAGGGAGAAAAAACCAACAAAATATATCCAAATCTCTTATATATCAGACAATATAAGTGTAGAATTTTGTGTACAATCAAGCCTTACACAAGGCTGAGTCTAACACAAATAATGGAGACACTTCTCCTCATAATGGAACTGTTGTTAAGACAGCCTGAACTCTCTTGATGCTGATAAAGGCGAACACTTGCTGCTGAATATATTTGAATATCTGCTGCTGATAATAGGCTAATATCTGCTGCTGATAATAGGTGAATATCTGCTGATAAGATGCAAATATCTGCTGCTGATAAGGTGCGAATGTCTGCTGATAAGATGTGAATTGGAAAAATGTTGTGATGATTAAATGCCATAGCATTACCTCCCTTATATACAAGGAGGGGCGACCTCTTCACTAGGTCAGCTCCTTTTGGAGAATAAAGAATTTAAAATATCATTTAATACAAGAAAGGCCGACCAGCCTTAGCCAAGGAGAAAATAGCTCCCGAAGCTATAAAACACTAACACTCCCTCTTAGCTAGGGAGGTATTTTCCAGATATCCTCGTCATGGAGTCTCTCAACATGACGCTCATAATGGCTGCACCCATAGTTGGAATACTCGGCGTTTGCAAGTACTCAGCAAGCCCGAAAAACTCGGCTCGGCAAAAACTCAGAAAAAACTCCGCAAAAAACTCAGGAAATTAAAAAATTGCTTAAACTTCACTAAAAATGCTTTTCTTTTGCAAAATTCAAAGAGAAGATGCATCCAATGAGTCAATAAATGAGTACATATAAGAAACAAGCAGTATTTGATTGATTTGAAAGAAAATTGGATACAAAATGGCATCCTCATGTGGAATGCTCAATGCGCTGATATGATAATAGTCTGAAACAAAATGAAAATAGCAAATTGTTTTTGTAAAACTGAAAGTAACTACTACATAAACATTAATATATTTCAGTTTTTACAAATTCACATGAATCACATCTTCCTCTTCCCATGTCTAGATCTCAATAAGGGACCGGAAGAGGGTCTAATTGTAGGAGTCTGCTCCTGCTGTGCCTGTGGCTCAACCTCCATCCTGGATGTAGATCCTCTTGCAGCTGCTGCTAGTGGCACTGGCAATGACTCCTCCTCCCCAGGGTCATCCTCAAGGTTGTCGAATGAGAATGCAAATCCACCCTCCTCCATTGCCTGTCGCTCTAAATCATAAATCTCATCCTCAGTAAATAATGGAGGTTGCTCCCCTCGCCCTGTCCAATCACTATATGGATCTATCTCATCCAATTCAATTGGATCATCATATGATATTCCCTCTACCTTTCTTCTGCGCAATCGAAGATTATATTGCACATAGACAAGGTCATTGAGCCGTTTTTGAGCGAGTTTGTTCCTCTTCTTTGTGTGGATGGCCTCAAACAAACTCCAATTGCGCTCACAATTGGACGAACTACAAGGCTGGCTCAAGACACGGAGGGCAAATTTTTGAAGATTTGGGGTTTTTCCACCCCAATTTGTCCACCAAACATCTACAAAAAAACAAAAAAAGAGTTAGAAAATTGTAACTTGTAACTTGTAACTTGTAATTATCAATTTTTCATTTTTGTAACTTGTAAATTTCAAATTTTATACCTGGTGGCAGCCTAGATACTGCTCTCTTTGCCAGGTCTGAAGAGAAGAGTGCACCCCTTTTTTCTCTATAACTCTGCAATTCATTAACAATGCAGTCTGCCTCATCAGGTGTGGATGTCATCCGCTGAATGCAAGTAGTGAGGCCCTCCATAACCTCTCCAGTAGGATCTGCATAGGTGCCTGAATGGATGAAACGGGGGTTCAAGAAGTACCCTGCTGCATGGATAGGTTGGTGGAGTTGATTGTTCCACCTCCTGTCAATAATCTCCCAAATGGGATCAAATTTGAGGCTGTCCCCCTTATAATAATTTCTAATAGCCTCCTTGGCCCTATCCATGGCCTCATAAAGATACCCCATTGGGGTTTGATCCCCATCCACCAAGCGGAGCACTCTAACCAAGGGCTCTGACACCTACAATATAAATTTAAAAATGCAAAAAAAGATTAGAGTTACAATTTAGTAATTTACAAATTTACAATGAAAGACATTAACTTTAAGAAAAATGTTCAATTTGAATTTAGATTCAAACTCAAAGTTTTGAAGTTACCTTCACAATCTTTGTTGCTCTTTGTGCAAAGAGGGGCTCGAAGACAATGTTTTGAACTCTTTCTCCTTCTGGCTTCTTCGAATAAGGTGAGTCTACCCATGCTTGACTCACAAACATTTGTTTCAAAGCCGTCAATGCACCAAGAATGCTTTGCAACGTTAAGAAAACCGTTGCAAACCTTGTCACACCAGGTCTCACCAATTCTCTCCCTTTGGTGTGCTCCCTCATCAAGTTGAGAACCCAAGGGTGATTGTAGATATATTTAGTGATCCTCCTTCCATCCTCTACAATCGGTGTGACCCAATCTAATTTGCCTATGTCCTCCAAAAGAAGGTCAAGGACATGGGCAGCACATGGTGTCCAAAAAATTGTGTGGTGTTTATCTTGGAGGATTCTTCCTGCTGCCACATATGCCGCTGCATTGTTAGTTACGATTTGCACCACATTTTCAAGCCCAACCTCCATGCACACTTGCTCCAACATTCTAGCCAAATTTTCTGCATTTTTTACTATGCTGGAGGCATCCACAGATTTCAAGAACACCACCTCATTTTTGCAAGAAACCAAAAAATTAATGATGGTACGGTTTTTTCCATCCGTCCACCCATCAGAAAGAATAGTGCAGCCATATTTTTGCCATTCTTCTCTTTGTTCTTCTATCGCTGCCCTTGCCCTTTCAGTTGCATTAGAAAGCAACCTACAAGTACAAAGAGAAATTAAGCACACAATTTTAATTTGTCAACAAAAAAATAGTTTAAATTAATCATAAATTAAACTTAAAAAACATAAATTAAAGAACATAAACTAACCTCCCACTCAAGTCTTTGCGTGAAGGAACCTTGTAGCCTTTCCCTGCAACTGTCAATGCGGTCACCAAATTTTGCCAGTAAGGTGAGGTTGCCACATTGAAAGGGATGTTGTTGAAGTACCAAAAATCAGCACAAGCAACATCTGCATGCTCATGCACCTCCTCATTCCACCCAATTGCCTCTAAAGAAGGTTGTGCACCAGGTTTGTTTCTAGGCACAAAAGAATCACCAATGTGTAAACCCGTGGCCGTAGGTGTTGATCAAGATCCTGCCCCTGGTACTCTACTAGAGCCAAAGGTAGTCTAAGGGATGGAGGTGGTGGTGGATTGCAGCGATTGTCTTCGCACACGTGGACCACGAAGAGAGCCCACTATGCCGACTGCTACATCATCATCAACATCTGACAGTGAATCAAAGTTGGCTGCAGCACCTTGAGAAGAAGCTATGGCAGCTTGCATTGCCGCTTTTGCCTTCGCTCTTTGCACCTTTTTTTCTTCTACAGCGGAAAGTATTGCATTCATTTGTCTTTTTATTTCCTCATTGGTGTTTATGCAAGCCTTAGCATCACGTCTAGGGATGCCTGCAAGGTGGTATTTGAGGCGATTGATGCCTCCACGGTATACATTTTTACATTTAATGCAATACACTGATCCAGGTTCTGGTCCTTCATATGCATATTTCCAAGCAGGATCTCTAGCTCCTACTGGACGAGTGCCTACATATTCCCCACTCCCAGGCACGGATGGGGCTAAGGTAGGGGTAGAAGCGGATTCAAAAGCCATTATCAATTAACCTACACACACAAAAGTGAAAGCATAACTTATTAGTTTTTTGATAGAAAATTTAAAAACAAGCTAAATTAGATTAAATCAAAATAGATTACTTTAAATTAGTAAAATCTAAACTAATCTAAGATTCTAAACATTTTCATAAAAAAAAATGGATTAATAAAAGAAAATAATAAACTAGGGTTACAAAAAATGTGAAAAAAATGTAAAAATTGAAAATTACTTTAAATTAGTAACAAATGAAGCTAATATATGATTTTAAACATGTTTTCAACAAACAAGAAGAATCAAAATAAAAAAAATAACTAGGGTTTGAAGAAAATTTCAAAAAAATGAAAAAATCAGCAAAAGATGTAAAAAAATCAGAAAAAAGTGTCACAAATTCTTGTTTTGATGAAACTAAATCTTCTTTTCAACAATATAAATGTATTTAAATCTATTTTATAGTTGATTCATGATGTTTTTTAAACATACAATCAACAAAAATGAAGAAAAAAATTTTAAAAAGAAAGAACAAGAAAAATCAGAAAACCTACCTGGAAATCCAATTTGCCTTCGAAATCCGATGAAAATCTCGTTCAAATCTCGTCTCCTCGGTGCAAAATCACTAAAAAATGGTGCAAAATGCTTTGGACTGGATTTTTGCTCTGCCAAGAGTGAGAACAACTCAAAAAAACGAAATGAAATGAGCTTTTGGCCGGTTGTGGGCTTCATACCCAGATCGCGTAGGTTTTTTTTAAAAACTCGATGAGTTTTTGTCAAAAAGTCAGCGAGTTGTTTTTGCGAGTTCTTTTCGTTATTACTCGTTTTTCAAAAAAACTCGCGAGTTTTTGGCGAGTGTGCCAACTATGGCTGCACCTATATCTCAGTCTCAAAGATGTACAAGAGTTCATCAAGGAGTCTCTCAATGTGATGTCGTCATGGAGTCTCTCAACATGATGTCCACAATGGCTACTCCCATGTGTGGAAAGAAACACATCAACGTCTCAGAAATGAACAAGGGCTCGCACCTCATATTTCTCCGTCTCAGAAATGAACAAGGTCCCGCACCTCATATTTCTCCACCTCAGAGAAATATACACTACAAGGGCTTTCACCTCATATTTCTCCCTCTCAGAGAAATATACATTACAACAAGTCTTCATGATGATGCAACTCCCTCTAAAGCTCCAAGTACTGGCATCAACCTCCTGACCTCCTTATCCAAGGTTGCCTCTGTTGGTTTGTCAGACTCCCTCTGAATGTTAATTCCTCCTCTTCGAAGAAACTAATCGACTTTAGAATAAGAAACCTTCTGAATCAACTTTAGAGCTTGGCTCCTTCTGAGATGTCCCTATGTCAATTTCCGCAGTAGAAACATGTTGTGTATACCTTAATTTGCAATCTCGAGCAAAGTGACCATACTTGTCACACCTAAAACATTGAATGTGAGAGAGATCCTTCTTCTTCTTCAGTTTTGGAGCAAAATTTGATTCTCTGTCTCTATTCCTCTTTCTTCCTTTGCCTCTATCTCTAGAAGTATGTGTAGCAAGAACTTGATTTTCTACATCATGATAGTTTCGCCCAATTCCTCTTGCTGCCAACTTGGACTCTTCTTGAATACAATCAGCTTGAAGACGATCAAACTTGGGCAACTTAGATCTCCCACTGATGCTTTGAATAAAGGGTTCCCAAGATTGAGGAAGACCATTTAGTGCCAACATAACAAAATCTCTGTCTGCAATTATATCCCCAATAGTGCTCAATTGATCTCTCAAATCAGCAATCTTCATAAAGAATGAGATGGTTGAATCTTCTTTATCCATTTTTACATGGTGAAGCTATTGTCTCAAAGCAAGGGCTCTGCTGGTATTGTTGATCTCATATAATCCTTTTAGAGTATCAAACATTTCTTTAGTTGTCTTCAACTTGGAGATGATTGGTACTAGGTGATTCATCACAGAGTCTATCATGATCTTTCTAGCCTTCGTGCTATTTTTCTTCCACTGGATTTTCTCAGTATCATCGGAAGGCTCGGGAATATCACTCTCCACGAAATCAAGAAGATCATTCTCCTCTACTACAATAAGTACCCTGGGTTTCCAAGAGTTGAAGTTTGAGGCTCCATCGAGCCTATCTTCTACCTTGACACCGTTCACCATTTTCTTTTTCCGCACAAAGTCACCTTCAAGGATTTGTCCTTAAGTCTAAATAAATTGCAACCTTAGATCTGCAATATTTTGCCTTCAAGATTTGCCCTAGATGAAAAGTTGACTTGACTGCTTACACAAATCTGATTAGATCTTTTCTTAGACCCGCTCTGATACCATGTTAGTTTTTATGATCAGAAATGAAATAAGCAGAAAAATGCAACACAACGAACAATGAACACAATATTTTTACCCTGGGAAAACCCTCCTTCTCAAGGGAGAAAAAACCAGCAAAATATCTCTTATATATCAGATAATATAAGTGTAGAATTTGTGTACAATCAAGCCTTACACAAGGCTAAGTCTGACACAAATAATGGAGACACTTCTCCTTATAATGGAACTGTTGTTAAGACAGCCTGAACTCTCTTGCTGCTGCTGAATATATTTGAATATCTGCTGCTGATAATAGGCTAATATCTGTTGCTGATAATAGGCGAATATTTGCTGATAAGATGTGAATATCTGCTGCTGATAAGGTGTGAATGTCTTCTGATAAGATGCAAATTGGAAAAATGTTGTAATGATTAAATGGCATAGCATCACTTCCCTCATATACAAGGAGGGGCGACCTCTTCACTAGGTCGGCTCCTTTTGGAGAATAAAGAATTTAAAATATCATTTAATACAAGAAAGGCAGATCAGCCTTAGCCAAGGAGAAAATAGCTCTTGAAACTATAAAACACTAACAATGACAAGTGCCAACTCCGAAACTTTCTAAAAATAGACATGCCCTCTAAGAAGTTTGGAGAACACCCCAAGAGTCTGAAAAACGCTTCTGAAAGCGTCACTGCAATCCATATCACCAATTGAGCTCAACGCCACCAACAAATGCCAAGAAAACCTAAATCTGGATCCTCTAAGAAGTTTGGAGTTCTCCCCAACACACCTAGAGGCATATGAGAAAACTCGAAAAACTGGCCAAAAACTTACGAAACAATAATGCATAAAATGGGGACATTACATTGGTGCGAAATTACCCAAGGGGAAGGAGCTTGTGCAAGTAGATACCACACAATTTGTGACCAACTTTATCACCTTGCAGAGCATTTATAATTTGCTAACGCCCTTGAAGCAAATGTTTGTGCACCAAAAATGGATGGACTCTTCTTATTCAAAAAAGACAAATGGAGGGAGGATCATAAAGGCAATCTTTTATGATGTCTTTGCAAAGAGTGGTAAAGAATTTATCAACATAACTCCAAACCTCTATTTAAATTTTAAATTTTATTTTTTAATTTCACTATATTAAAATTCTAATTACTAGCTTAACTTTTATTTTAAATTGCAACTTTAATTTGTTTGTAGGTGTTGGAGCCATGAGTAGAGGCTTCGAGCTTAGTGGATTGGAAGCAAAACACAATCGGGTACCTATGAGGCCATTGACAAGACCAAGGAGGCCATTCAAAAGCATCTATGAGGAAATAGAAGAAAATTCAAACTCATTTGGAAAATGGAACCCTCCTACCCATTCATGTAGTGGTATACTACCTCATCCCCATGTTTTCTACACAAAGGACTTCATGGTTGTTGATGTGGAGGCTATGATGAACTTCACAACATGCATTGAGAGGATGACACCTAAGGAAGAGGTCATGGATAATTTATGGGGAGTTGTCAAGATACAAGCATGCAGAGGAGAGGCTCTTCTCTTCACCACTAGCTATCTAGGGAGAACAACCAAAGGACCAACTAAAGAAAATTTTCAATCTTCACTTCACATCACTTCAAATCTTTAATTTGTGCAATTGTTGCTTACTTACAAACTTGTGAATGTCCTAATTGTAGTTGATTGGAGGAAAGATTGAGGTGCAAAAACTTCAAATCTTTAAAATATGGCCCTCGAAATTTATTCCAATCTTGTAGCGCTTCTAGATGTGAGTGCAAGTGGAGCTTATTTGATGCCATCCACAAGAAGTGTAACAAATTGGCCCAAAAACACCTCAATGACTCATCTATATGCAATGTAGCCTTCGCCTTCGCCTTCTCTCAAAAAAGATAGAGGCTCAAAGAGTCATGAGGCAATTGACTTGGCTGACATTGATTCATATAGTAATTGGCTGGTCCATGATGAGGACCCCATGTTTAGAAAAGACGCGATTGTTAATTTTTGAAGGCAAGCAAGGAGGGTACAACAAAAGTAAGAGGCATTGGATTGAATGGCATCATGGTTGAGGATAATGGTGATCCTAAGAAGTCATTACCTTATAGATTGGGTGTGAAGTCACAATTGACTATGAAAAGTAGGACCCCAACCATCATGAAGATGTACACAAAGAGGACAAAATTATAAATCGCTGTAACTAGCACAAAATTGTAATTTTTGATAATGGTTTTCAATCATCATGAGATTCAATTCATATTATTAGCTGTTGTATTTGTATTGCTGACGTGATATTTGACTCTCTTTTTATTCAAATTTAATAGAAAACACTTCCCCAACATTCTACAGACTCGTTTCATATGTTTCCAAACTATACTTTGCATAAGGAATTTAAATATTCGTTTAATTTTCCGAGTTTTTTTCTGAATCGTCAAGTATGAGTCAAAATTGAGTCTGCCAAGTTTCACTAAGTCACAATTTTATGAACTATGCATTCAATTGCCTGGATATTTTAAAAAAGACAGATATGAGTGTTGATCATGCTTTCGAGAAGTGCTACATTTTGTTTGGTTAATTTCTATGTTGCAAGTTTTGGTTAGATCCTAGTTTGGGTTCTTGGATTCAATTCATGGATCCCGAAAAGATTTGGGGGGTTGGGCTTGTTTTGGGTTCGTATGTACAAAAAATGTAAAAAATCATAATATATATATATATATATGCAGCCACAATTCCAATTGCCAATTGAATAATAAATAAATATTAAAAATATGATATTACATATACAAATATTGATAGTATTATTATAATGAATAATAATAATACAATATTATAATATATTAATACAATTATTATATTATTTACATATTAATAATATAATATTATAATAATTACTAAAATATCTACAAATCCCTGCCACATCAAACCGGATCCTGAATCTGATTTGAATCAGACCCAGATCCAATGACTTGGCCTCCAGTTCTGGTAACACAGGGTACATGTACAACCTCAACTAGGGTATGGTTGCAATTGAAATGATTATTGTTTTTTTAAAAAAGTGCCATGGTAATCCAAGCTGAACCTAAATTCTTGAAGAAGATGAACAAAGTTCCCAAACATCCAAAACTCCTAAGAAATGCCACAATAGGTCTCACTTCATGTATCATTATGTACCATAAACCTCCTTCAATATCATATGTGGCACATGATTGCACATTCTAAGTTCATTATGCATTTCCCTAGACTTCAAAATTAGATTCCAATCCCCAAAAATGTTTTCCAATTTAATACAGCCGATTTTCAATTTTTCACTTGATTTGAAAGTTGTATAGATTTTTGTTCAAAAACAAAATTCTCTGCCTAGCTCACAAATTAATGCAGAGTAAAGCCTATTTTATTGTAAAGAAATCAGAAATACTAAAAGTAGTATACATTAGATTTAATCAACCGTGATTTACGGGGAAAACTAGCTCAGTTACCACTATATTGAGCCTCAATCTTACTGTAGTAGCTAATTTTATACCTTACAATCGCATATAGACCACTTATATAGCCAATGAAAATGAGGACAAACCATTAAGCGATATCAAGATGGTAGAAATAACTGAGCCATTTTGTATGTGAGATCCATTTGATGTCTGTAGGAGCTACTCAGAAAGGCTGTTTGTATAGCAATATTTCCAATTTTATCATATTGTCCAATGCAGTTTTGAGTTATTTTCCTCAATCCCAAAAATAGTTTCCAAGTTAATACAGCCAATCTTCACTTAATTTGAAATTTCTATACACTTTTGTTCAAAAATAAAATTCTCTGCCAAGCTCACAAATTAATACAGAGTAGCCTACTTTATTGTAGACGTTTAGAAATACTAAAAAATGGTATACATTAGATATAATCAACCGTGATTTACTGGAAAAACTGGCTCAGTCACCACTATATTGAGCCTCAATCCTACTGTAGGAGCTAACTTTATCCCTTGCAATCGCATATGGACCACTTATATAGCCAATGAAAATAAGGATAAATTATTGGGCAATACCAAGATGGCAGAATTAATTGAGCCATCTTGCATGTGAGATCAATTTGATGTCTGTAGGAGCTACTCAGAAAGGCTGTTTGTACAGCAATTGTTCCAACTTTGTCATATTGTCCAATGCAGTTTCAAGTTGTTTTCATGTCAGAAAATAGCAGTTTTTCAACTATTCTTATTTTTGCCAGCACAAATAATTACCATCCTGCTTTACATATTATGTACATACAATTCTCTGAACTTGACTAATAATAAATCTCATTCTGGTAAATGATATTGTATGCAAGATTTGTTCCCCAATCCTAACATTGTACAATGTAGATGTGTAATGTCCCCTTTTGGGATATTCCTAAATTTAGGCCTGCAAAACAATAATAATCACTAAAAACTGATATTGGTAATAACAAGTGTAAACTTTATGGTTATATTCAGATTAATACATAAAATATTATAATATTGTGAGCAATACATCATAGGTAAAACATTTTAATATTTTGATCTACAATTCAGAACATCATTAATATTTGAATTTAAAATATCTTAACATCATTAATGATTATTATAAGGCATATTCCTATAGTCAATCATATTAGGAATTCACTTGAAGTACTTGCAAACCGCAATCTCAAGGATGGTTGTCCTTGTATTGCGAGAGCATGGGTGGATCCTTGTCCATCCATCTCCAAGTGGCGTACTTGAAAAGACCCTTAAGCCTAGGAACACTCATATGCCTCCTAGCCCACAAGCGCTCCATCTCGGGGTGACGTACTTGAGAAGTCCCTCAAGCCCAAGAACACTCATCCACCTCCTAGCCCATGAACATGGTAGGATCTCAGGTCCACTCCATCCCTCAATCCACCTTGGAGGTGCTCCATCCTCCTCGATCAAGCCCACGAGCACTCATTCGGCTCCCAACCCACGAGCACTCCATCTCGAGGGTGGCATGCTTGATAAGATGCATGAAAACTGTCTTCCTCAACAAGCCCGGGAGCACTCATACACCTCCTAGCCCACAAGCGCTCCATCTTGGGGGTGGTGTACTTGATGAAGGAAAGGCCGATTCTTCATCTCTCATGAACTCGAAAGGTTGATCAGCCTCCCTATTTGCAAAACACTTTTATAAATTCAAAATAGATTGCTAAAAGAATATACTTTTGTTCTTAATTTACACTCTCAACTTACTTCCCAATAATATTCTTGCTGAAACAATACTCATCTCCAACAGATATCTTATGTTTCAATTTCTTATTTTCCTTTTTCTAATTTCATTCACTTTATCATCCACTTCCTTGATGAGTGACGATTGCTTCTTGAATGCCAATGAACTGATTTACCCTTTATATCCATTTCTTGAAGGAGTCACCACTTTTCATAATAAATGAGTCACCACCCTTCATAATAAAAGTCACCTCCCTTCAAAATAAATGAGACACCACCCTTCATGGCTATCTTTTGAGACTAATACTTTATTTCCAAATTGATTGATAGATTTATTCCCCATTGACGATTTCTTCTTAAATGAAATGCTCTCCCTTTAATATCTCAAGTTTGAGAGAGTCACACCTCTTCACCTCAATAGTTACAACTCTTAATCGCTGCACTTGTCATGGCCCCGAAATTGTAACGCTAAGATATAAAGCATTGAAATGCAAATAAATAAAATAAATAAATAACAAAATACATATTAAAAATATTAACAATTTAATATTATTATGATTATAATTATCATAAGATAATATTATAATTATAATTATCAAAATTATAATTATTATGATATAATAATATAGTTATATATTAACATATTAATATAAAACATCGAATAAAATCAAATTCAGATTATTATGGAGGAAACAAATTAAAAGCAGCGATTATCCTTAATGCAGTGACAGCGTTTATTAAATGATGCAGCAATTACCCAAGTCATAAGCCAGCGATTAAAGTAGAAGACGGCAATTAAAGTAGCGATTATTTATTCTCAAAGGGAAGCAGTCAACTTTGTTAATAAAGGAATGTGACCCTTTAAACAGATGCCTCTTTTCAAAGAAGATGTGTCTCCTCATTGAGACATGAATATATAAGAATAATAAGAAGTATGTGGAGAGGAGGCATGTGGTTTAAGTGATAAAAATAAATTGTATACACAGCAGAAAGGAGAAGGAAGAAAGAGCATTCAAAAATAAATAAGGATCTGTACTCAGGAAGGAAACAGAATGGAATATAGTGAGATAAAAACACAGAGATATAAACAGCGAATAGGGACAGAAATAGGAGTATTTCCTGAGCATAGCAGCAGATGCATTAATACAATATACTCAGATTTGGGAAGAAGAAATAAGAAGCCTGATATGGAAGAATGTATAAAGAAGAGGATAGTTCAACGGAAGATAGATGAAGATAAATGATAAATCAATAAGGGAAGTAAGTTATATATACATATAATCTAATATATATATATATATAAAGTTAATTCTTATTAGTCAGTACTCAATTGAAACTAATCTGCTTGTTTCACCTTAAGCAATATCTTCTGAATATTGTGAACAGATGGATTGAAGGCAAAGAACATAGAGACCGGCAATCACCAGGGAAACCAGTCCAGTTCACCCCAGTAGATTATTATTATTATTATTATTATATTCAAGGGTATATTCTGCCAATCAAATGTTTTACATATGTATACATATTGCTTATTGAGAATAAAGAATGCTTAATGTATAATTTCTTACGATAGAATAGGAGATATGTGTGACTGTCTGAAATCCACCTTGTAGGAAGGGCCTGGGGTGAAGGGGTAAACAAGGCTAAGTAGGCCATTCTAGAGTTGACCGTAATGGCTCCTAGGACTAGAGGGCACTTACACAAAGAGCCAAGTAACCCACTTACGACCCCCGCCCAATTCCACAAGATGGCAAGTGTCTTTAGGGGGTTGAGACATTGATGGGGAAAGCAGATACAAGCCGCCAAGGGAGAGGGTTGTGGTATACACCCTCTTAGGCTTGGTGTAGAAATGGCATCGGGCGGACCCATCATGTCCCTTCTCCCAAAATCCTAATATGCCTGTATTATTGATAATCTATGGATATGATGTAATAGCCTAACTATAATAAGTAAGCATAAATTATATATATTGTTCATGTGGTGATTGTAGGATTCAAACCCACAATTGCATCATTAAAGAGATATTTATTCGGTAAGACAAACTCCTAACCCCGCTTTGCTGCAATTTGTGAATAGTAGGCAAATTCTAGGGCAAATCACGAGAGGGACAGTACAGCACTTGGAGAATAATAATTTAATTTTAAATAAGTCAATTCGTTAATGCTGCTGTCTATTACTTGTAATCAGTCCTAATAATTCCTCACCCTTCCCTTTCCTTCTAGATCTACCTTCCTTATATACCTTATCTTGCTTAAGGGACACAACCTTTCATATGCCGGTTGACCAATCCTTAACTACTTAATCTGTATTTAATGCTAGTTTGGTGTAATATTAATTATCTTTATTGATTTCTTTTGAAGCATAGGCTGCAGACATTCAGGAATTAAAAGGGACATTACAAGATGTTTATATCACAGAGAGTTAAAAGCAAGGATAACTATTCAGATTTTTTATTTTACATCTTAATAGCCAAGGTGCTTGAATTAAGACACTTCAAAGCTTAGACGGTAGACCTGTTCCCATGAAAGGCTTTTGTATATCATACAGTATTATTTAAACCAACTAAAACTAGATTACAGATCCAACTTAAATGGCATGAATAGTAACTTCAATAATTAAAGTTGTTCCCATGAAAAGATATTATGTTTTATATGGTAACATTTCAAACAAACATAACCCAAATTGCAGACCTACTATTTATGTTCTTCTTTATATGCCTTCTGGGCTAAGATTTATATGAATTTTAGTTACACCCATGGTAGTCTGAAATTGAGCTTAAAGTGAGATATTGACACTTGCCACATGTACGAAATAAAAGTTTTATAGTTTATACCAATTTGTGTAGGAAATGCATACACTAAAACTTGATTCTGACACCCAAAAGATTTGATTCAAACTTATGCTAGGCATGGGATGCTAATACCAAGAAACACTCAAATAACTTTTATCAGTCGAAAAGCAACACCAACTACATTGTATGCATAATTTACCTGCTCAAAAGGAGGAGGTGGCTTGCCGCGACAGAAGTTTGACAATGCCCATGTGGCATTCCTCAACATTGATATTTTAGCATGCTCATTGAACTGAGAAAGCAGATTCCTCATAGCCCCATAACTAAGTATAAGATCCCTGTGCTTAGGAGAGTCTCCAGCAATATTGGCTAAAGCCCATACAACCTGTGACACGTATCAATAACAAACATAGAAACAGAAACATGAACAGGACAAAGTCTCATGATACATGATTAAATTTAAAGCTGAGTTAAGAAAGCATGATTGAATACTTGTTCACGCAGATCATCACTGGGAGAATAAAGGAGCTGAACTAACAAAGGCACTGCACCACACTCAATCACAACACTTGTTTGCTCTGATGTTCCAGATGCAATATTTGTTAAAATCCATGCTGCCTCAAGCTGCAATATTAAATGACAAAGTGATCAAACTTAACAGTGTTTATAGATAAGAAATAAACACAAAACATTAAAACTAAACAAAAGGCTTAAAAGAATTTTCTTTAAACAAAGACCATCAAATCCCATGTTAAGTTGGCAACCCTGAGCAATTAAAGTTAATGGAAAAAAATATATGTCAATAAAGAACTGTCCGTTATCTTTATTCTAATGTATCTTTGTTCAAATCAAGTTAAATGCATGTAAGCAAGCCTATAAGCCCACTGATCTTTTTCTTGAAAGATTTATGAGCCCTGCCGAACATTAGGTATATATTAGTGATTTACCGTATACTGATTTTAGATTTCTAAATGTCTTAGGATAAGAACTAGTGTTTCTCTGAGTTTCACAGACAGCAAAAAAAAATAGACTTCAAGGGGATGGCAAATAAAATAATATATATAAATTATTATTTGAATTTTTATATTACAAATAACTAAAATACCTTAAAATAACTTAAACAAACTAAATGAAACCAAATGTTTAAAAATGTGAACATTTAAATATGCCCAATTTCTTTTCTTCCACCAACAATTATTTGGCCATGAGTGTAGGGAAGGTTCTATGTGGAATCAATTGCTTTCTAGGAATATCCAGCATGGACCTCTTAGCCCTAAACTCTCCCCAATGAGGATTCTTAGATTCTGCATTGGTACTCCAACAATGATTGATGACAATATTATTGGGTCCTCCATTGCATTCCAACGTACGGACATCTAATAAATTTTTGCTTACTTCCAAGGTTCCCCATCTTCTTCTCCCACAACTTTGCAAGGTCCTCCCCCCAACCTTCTAGTTATAGTTATACTTGTTCGGGTTTATCCTACATGTCTAGTTCATTGTTTTTCTTGATTTTCTTTGCCTTTTGTGTGTGTTTTGAGTGTAGTGCCTTTTTAGCCCCAGGACTTGGCTATTGTAACATTTATATTTTCCAGTTTTACTCCCTTTGAACTATTATGGATCATTCATAGAAACTAGTGCATTTTCTTTCTTTCTATGGAAGGAAAAGTGTTTTTGCAGGTCAACAATTGTTAGTTTTAGGATCAGAAATGTAAGCAATCAGAAAAATGCAACAAATAAGTGATAAGACAATGAACACAATGTTTATCCTGGGAAAACCCTCCTACTCGAGGGAGAAAAACCCAGCAACAATATTCTCTTTAATACTTTATAAATCAGATATAGAAGTGCAGAATTCTGCATACAAAATCAGGCCCTTTGAATTTGGCCAAGTCCAATACAAAGAATGGAGACACTTCTCCTTGATGCTAAATACAAATGAAGATACTTCTTCTTGAATTTGGACCTGCTGCTAAAATGGCGAACTGCTGCTTGAAGTTGGCGAACTTGAGTTGGAATGGATTAGCTTGATGATCAAATGGGAGGACTCTATCCTCCTTATATACCAAGCCAAGTGACCTCCCTCCTAGGTCGGCTATTAGAAAGAATAAATATCATTTAAAGCATGAAGGCCGACCAGCCTTTAATTAAGGGAAAATAGCTCCCGAAGCTATAAAACACTAACAACAATAACCTTGGCAAAGAATCATAAAATTTGCTTGGAACAAATCTTCCTAGTTTCTGGACAAATTCAGTAGGTGACCACTTCAAGAAGGCTGCATAGATTCCTCATTCGCTTATCTAATTTACCCAAGAAGGCCTGATCTCAGTCACAAGTCACAACAAGCCCACAAGAAGCCTTCTACATTATTTTATTGCAATGCTTTTCTTTTATGTTTAAAAGTTGCAGGCATCAGGGACACCCTAATATCCTGGGAACACCAATACGTTACCAATTTCAGAAAAAACAGGAGGATGTCCCTGTTTTGTAAGAGAAAAAGGAGGAATGGTAAATGGGGAGAAAGTTCCATCGAACATCCCCCTATCCCTCAGGACACATCCAAAGGGGATACTATTAAAAACACGGTTTTATTTACTTATTCCAAAAACGGAGAGGATGTCTCCATCCATCATGACTACTCCATATACACATTATGTCAAAATGTGCTAAGCATGTATTTCAAACAAGCCCAAGAAAAGGGGCTTACTAAATGATTATAAGAAAAAAGCTTGTATGATGAGTCCATCTTGGCATCTACACAGAGAATTTTCTTTTGACCGACTTCATAGAGATTTTGTAAAAGATAATTGAAGCATCTACAATAATATAGAATGCTATATGACCAAGAACTATTAAAACCTTAATAGCGGTGCAGAGTTATACACAAATCTTACCTGAAGTTGTGGTGTATCTTCCCTTTGCAGAAAATCAACCAATCGAGGCACAACTCCCGTTTTAATAATTTCACCAATCTGAGGATCTCTCTCTGCACAAGAAGCATTAGAATCCTTCAAAATATACTCCATAACTAATTGGGATGCAAATAGAAACCAATCATGTCATTTACTTTTCAAGAACCACTAAAATTAATAATTAATCTGTCAACATCTCAGATTTTTTCATTTTATTACATGTCTCACTAGACCTTATCTCTATTTGGTACACTTGGGAAATAAAAGATAAAACATGGTTTCCTGCTACACACTATCAACTATCAAGCATAAACGTATGAAAAGTTTTTTTTTGTATAAACTGACCAATGGCTGACAATTTCCGGAACTGGGTAGCAGAATCAAGTTGTAATGTTGTATCTTGGGACATGACTGAGGTTGCCAATGATGATAGAGTCTCCAACTGTTGCAAAAGAAGAATAGCATTAAAGAACAAAACACAAAATGTAGAACTAAAAGAATTATGTGAGTAAAGGGAAAAACAGCATGTTGTATTTCTAACAATAAATTCAATTATTCCTTGTACATATGTTCTTACAAGCACACACTATATAAATATATTGATAAATGCATTCACTGTCCACTTCCTTGTAGTCAGATGCAATATTATAGAAGACATTATTGTAAAGTGAATCAACAATTAAAACCAAGAGGGCATTCCCTCAATACATAACCAGTTGTCTACCACATAATTGCATGCATCTACATAAGATGCATTCAGTACCAATGATAGGCATCGACCCAACTGTTACCCAACATGATGAAGAATTATGCAAGATGCATTTTAACACATTGAGAAGAAAAACAGCAAGAGAAATCAGTACAACGATACTGTATGATGTTCAATACACTTAAAATTTCATTGACTACAAAAACCTGAGAGACCAAATAGAATGTCACTTAAAAAGGAAAATAAAATCTTTTTGAAAGAAGAAAAGAATTGCAAGGCACAATAAAGAAATTGATGAAAAAATTCACCATAAGGAACAGTGAGGCAAGCTCCTACAGCAATGAAAAGGGGGAACAATCAAAGAATCAATCTCTGATCACTGATCGACAATGCCATTCTATCAAAAGCTTAATTCAAAAAACAATGCAAATACCAATAAAAATAGCAAGTTGTATAAGTAAATTATTCTTGCAATAATTAATTAGCAAATACCTCCCACTAATTATTAGATATAACAAACAGGAAAAAGTATGGATGAGTACTACAACCCTAATCCTATAGTGTGTATTTGGTTATGAGTAGTCAACTTGTGGCTACCTTAGCCCTTAAATAAGTTATATAATCATTATTATAATTATATAAAAGTAGATAGGTCATCTTAGGGGTTATAGTTAAGCATCTAAGTTGACCTAGGTGGTAGCCAAGGCATAATTAGGTATATATAGGAGCTAGTGGCTAGTCATTACAATCATGTTGAGTACGGTGTTTATGAAGACTATTGAAGGCATCCCCCTCGAAGTGGATAAGGAGGTTGCCCCCTCAAAATGGCAATATTATTATCAAGTATTTTCAGCATATTTCATATCATATTCTTCTATTGTGCAAGTTGTTTCATTACAAGCAATATTAGAGCATGATCTTGGCACCATGAAGACAAGACATTTTTTTTCAATATTGAAGGTTATTAAAATATTATTTACATTATTTATGTAATGGTCAAATGTTGTATTATAATATTCTTGATAAGATCGTTTTATCGATCTCCTTCAGTTTCTTTTAGAAACTTGCCATTCTTGTATATTTGTAAATTCTATATGAAGCTTTCATGCTTCCTGTAAATCAATCAAGTATTTTTTTACCATCTGCTTCTTTACATGGTATCAGAGCCAGGAATTATTGGCGCCAATCGTGATTTCTGATTTTTCAAAGACCCTGTGAAAATCGCGTCCTTCCTTTGTTATCACGTGATTTTCTTCTGCAAGTTCTTTCTGCAAAATCGTGATAGGTATTGGCGCAATTCTGAATTTCGTGGGGTTTTTTCATTTTTAAAAATCATGTCTTTGTTCTCTCGACATTTTTCGCGATTTTTTGTGACCTCTGTTTTTCTGGCGCATGTTCTAGAAGGTGTGCGACTTCCTGAGTATTTTTGGTGGTCGGGATTTCATTTCTTGTTTTGTATGCGATTTCCAAACCTAAACTTCGCGACTTCTAGACGTCTTTTCTGCCAGTACAAGGGTTTTCTCCTGCATTTTCTTGGCCGCACGAATTTGATCAATTTCTAGGCGCGAATTTAATCATTTTCTAGGCATGTTTTTGTCTACATCTAGGCACAACTTTCAATTTTTTCCTGAGCTCATTTTTTATCTCCCAGCTCGTGTTTTATCGCGATTTTGTGGCATTTCTAAGGCATTTTTGGACGTGTTCTTCTAAGCTCTTTTTTTTTCTACCCAAGTTCATTTTTTTTCTGGCAGGATTTACCTTTGAAAGCAAATTTGTGGTTTCTTTTGATCGTGGGTTTTCTGCTCTGCTCCTAGCCGACCTCTATGTTCACAAATTTTCAGAAAAGCAAGCTAGGGTTTTAAATACATCCTTAGATTCAAGCCAAAAAAAAATTCTGATCATAGATTCTTTCTAGGGGTTTTCGAGAAGATTTCTGGGTAGTAGTCAGAATTTTCTAGGTGCCTTGTAATTCGTGCATTGGAATTTGTGCAACCAAGGTTTCTTGAAATCTATGCCTAAAATTGCCTCAACCTTCAATACATTGGAACTCATGTCTTGGGTTCCGTGCAATCAGTCTTATCACCTCTTTTGTTTGTCTTATTTTTTGTGCCTTGAAAAGCGTGCAAGATGGCAAGTTTGACCAACATTATGTTGGAACGCAATCAACGATTCAATGGCAAAAATTATAATACCTGGAAGCAGTGAATGATGACTATCTTCGAATATCGTTGCCTTGATCAGATTGTTCTAGGTACTACTACTCGTCCCACCACGGCGAGTAAAGACCAAGAAAAGTTTGATGAGCAAAATCGTGAAGCAATGATGCTCATTAAGCTTTCAGTTACCGATGATCAGCTTCCACAGGTTCCATCCAGCAAATCAGCTACTGAGATTTGGGAGCATTTGAAAACCTTGCATTAGAAAAAGAGTTTGGTTGTCCCATAATCACTTTTAGGTCAGATAATGGGGGGAATTTTGTTCTATTGCTTTCTCCAACTTTTGTGATACACACGGCATCAAACGCCAATTAACCACACCCTACACTCCTCAACAAAACGGTGTTGTAGAGCGGCGCAATCGTACCATCACTGAGATAGCCCACTCCATGTTACAACACAGGAGTGTTCCTAATAAATATTGGGCAAAAGCAATCTACACTGTTGTCTATCTCCTTAATCGGTCTCCTACACAGGCTATTAAGGGGAAGACTCCTGAGGAAGCTTGGACTGGTCGCAAACCTAGGATCAGTCATCTAAAAATCTTTGGCTCTTTAGCATATGTATGGATTCCAGATGCCAAGCGCTCCAAGTTGGATTCCAAGAGTCAAAAGCTTATGTTCACAGGGTACAGTGACAACCATAAGGCTTAGCGATTGATTGATGTAGACACTGATCATCTCATCTTCGATCGGGATGTTGTCTTTGATGAAGAACGAGGACCTTTTCACCTTTCCTCGTTTGTGCAGCATTCTGAGGATCAGCCTTTGAAGGCTTCTGATTTGGGTGTTCATCTTCCATTAGGTCCACCTAATGGGAGGGATGATGCAGATTCTGTTTTTGATGATGCTCTACCCGATTTTCCTTTGAATGATGTTGATCTTCCACCTATTAAACCTATTCCAGATCCACTACCAGTTCTAGCTCCTCCTATTACATCTAATGTTGGCACTTCTCCTCTCCAGCCTAAATGGTGGGCTAAGACTATTGGTGATCTTCATGATGATGAGCTCATTGAGGGGAGATCGTCCAAAAACAAGAGCAAATAGCAGCATACAATTAATTTTGCTCTCATGGCCAACATTCACAATGTCTATGAGCCTCAAACATATTCAGATGCTAAAGGAATTCCTGAGTGGGAAAAGGCTATAGAGGCTGAATATCATAGTCTTCAGAAGAATCACACTTGGGTCCTTTCTAATCTTCCTCCAAGGAAGAAGCCCATTAGTTGCAAATGGGCGTATAAGGTTAAGTACAAAGCTGATGGAACCCTTGACAAGTACAAAGCTCGTCTCGTTGCTAGGGGATTCTCACAAAAGGAAGGAATTGACTACGAGGAGACTTTTCCTCCTACAACCAAGATGAGTACCATTCGGCTCATCCTTGCCTTAGCAACCCAGTTTGGTTGGAAAGTCCATCAGATGGATGTTAAGAGTGCTTTCCTCAACAGTGAGTTGAAGGAAGAAGTCTACATGACGCAGCCTCTGGGGTTCAAAGTTGTCGGTAAAGAACACTAGGTGTGCAGACTGGTGAAAGCACTCTATGGCCTAAAACAAGCTCCTCGGGCTTGGTACATCAAGATTGACAAGTATCTCACAGATCATGGCTTTCAAAGGAGTACATATGATTCCAATTTGTATGTCAAACACACTGGTAGTGATATTCTTATTCTTGTTGTCTATGTTGATGACTTGATCATTACTGGCATGTAATGTCCCCTTCCAGTTGACATCTCTCAGTTCTTGAAATTAGCCTATTATGTGACCCTCGTACGCTGATAGGGTGGATAGAGGGTCAGGTTGAGGCTTGGCTTGGCTTCAGTTGCAGAATCACTTCAGTTTGGCTTTCGTTCGGGGTCATTCGGACATCATTTGCTTGACTTACTATTTTTAGTAAGTAGAGACACTCAGCAGAGCACCCCTGCTATTTTTAGCAGTATGGTTTGGTCGTATGCGGATTCAGTCACTTATCATCTGGCTTCAGACGGTTCATTATTCGGACCTGTTTTGAGAGAGATATTAATATTTGTTTGCGAAAATAAATATTAATTAACTAAAGGCTTATATTATAAAGTTATAATATAATTAAATATTATAACTTAAGTGACTTAAAGGAAGGGGTCGACCAACATGAAGGGGCCACTTTTCAATTATATTTTATAATTAAAAGTGCGTCAAAACTATGGAAATATTAAAAGTTAAAATTCAACTTTATTTAAATGATGCCTTTTGGGGAAAAAGTCGACCCTCTTGAGAATATAAGGTTTTTCATTGTGAAAGCAGATCATTATGTTATGAAATCGAATTTTTGCCAAGTGCTTCTTCAAAGAACAGAGCCTGGGGTTCTAGTTTTCATCCTGCATTGGAGAACGAGCCATCTTCAATGTCTGCAGTTTAGAGGTTGTGAAATATCAGCTGATTTATTGCCAGTCAAAGAAATAGCTTCATCCAGAAGTTATTACAGAGCTTATTCAAAAGATCCATTTGTCCAAAGATTAATCCAGTTTCATCAGGAGAAGTTAAAAATCATTAGCTGCTGGTTTAGTTGTTGTCTGGCATCTATTTCCAAACTGTACGGAACTCTTATTGCTGCAGCCAAGGCCGTACTTTTCATCTAGGGTAAAGGGCCTTCCCTTTTTGCTATCTGAATTCATCAAATGGGGCGCCTATATCTCTGAGATCATTGACAATCATCTGGCGGAGGGAGAAATTGCTTTTATTGATAGCCGTACCATTTCAGCTTCATCCCAGGTGGCTGCAAACAGCAAATCAGGTTTTTGAATAATACAAATCAGCTTTGTGATTTGGTCTGCATGTTAGGTTTTCTATATTGTAATGGCTGTGAAAGAATAATACAATTAATAGCTATTGTTTTCAGAGTCTATTTGTGTTAGATTGGTCCTTATTGTATTTGTTAGAAATTTTTATATCATTTCTTTCAAAAATCGCATTCTACCTTTTATGCCAAAAACCACAAAAAAACAAGCAGTTTCATAAACAGTGAGAACAGGGGTTTCTACATGGCAGCTCGACACATTTGATCAATGAGATCAAATAGGATTTGTGCAGCTCATTTGACATGACAGATTTAGGACTTTTGCATTATTGTTTAGGTGTTGAGGTTTGGCAAACAGAGAGCAGTATATTCATCTCCTAGTCCAAATATGCTCGAAGTCTACTGGATAAGTTCTAAATGCAAGATTGCAAACCTACCTCCACGCTTATGGAAAAAGGGCTAAAGTTGTCAGCTAAATCAGACTCACCTATAGTGGATGAATCCTTGTTCAAGCAACTAGTGGACAGCCTCATCTATCTCACTACCACTAGACCCGACCTCAGTTTTGCAGTGAGCTACATTTCACGCTTCATGACAGCCCCCAAGGTTGATCATTAGGTTACAGCAAAGCGAGTGTTGCATTATGTGAAGGGCACTTCTGATTATGGACTTCTTTACACTAGGAGTCACGATCCCAGACTCACTAGTTACACAAACTCAAATTGAGCAGATTCGGTTGATGATAGAAAATCAACATCTTGGTATGTTTTCAATTTGGGATCTAGTGCAATCACTTGGACTAGTAAAAAGCAACAATAGAGGCTCTCTCCTCAATAGAAGCAGAGTATCGAGGAGCGTTAAAGCAGCTTGTGAGAGTTTGGCTTCACCGAATGCTTGCGGATATACAAACATCTCAAGCAAGTCCGACTCCCCTGTTCTGTGATAATCAGGGAGTTCTCAAACTTGCCAAAAATCCAATCTTCCATGAAAGAACCAAGCATGTAGAAACTCATGTCACTTCATTTGAAAGTTTGTTGAAGGCCAGTTAGTTCAATTGTTGTATATTCCAACGAGAGGATCGGACAACTAATATTGATGCAAGAGCATCGATGGTGTA
>VDFB02295179.1:0-62439 GCA_007258455.2 Sequoia sempervirens
TTTTTTTAGAAAGCTAATTTTTCACATTTAAAGACAAAGCTAGGTAACTTTATTTTTAATTTAATCTAATTTAATGTGTACTTATTTATATGCATAAAGGGAAGTTTTTTTTCATAACTCTGATTTATCATCTATTTTATTTTTTAAAATTCATATATGATGATGAAAATTTAATGTGTACTTATTTATATGCATAAAGGGAAGTTTTTTTTCATAACTCTGATTTATCATGTATTTTATTTTTTAAAATTCATATATGATAATGAGCATATGGATAAATTCATGCTATTTTTTCAAACTATGATTTGAGTTTCCCCTAAGTTAATATTCCATAAATAATTATCAAATAACCAATAAATAGGCACTTGTTCATATTATATTATATTATATTATATCTAAATAATATAATATAATTATCATCAAAAGAATGATTGTCTTTATCCCTTAGTTAGTACAATAATATGATTTATTAGTATCAACTATCATTTATATTTATTTAATTAGCTTATATTTGGTGAACCTCTTTGACCTCACACAATATAATTTATTTTTAAGATTTCTTATCCATATTAGGGTTTTCCATATCAACATATTTATAACATATACATCTTACTTTTAAAGAAAATAAAAACTCTTTAAAAAAACATTTTGTTTCATTACTATTACATTGTTACTGTGTCTTTTACAATGGTTTTAACCTTTATTTTATATATTTTTCACCCATCTTTAAGAATCATATTAAGGTTTAATTTTAGATTTGATAATATACCACTATCATTTTTACATTTATAATCTAAATCTAAACTTTAATTTTTTTTTATTCCATGAGCTATTTGAGATCCCAATCTTCTATTACAGATGATTGCTCATCTAAACCCTACCATGACTACCACATCAAATCAAACTGATATCTGTATAAAAATAATTTATATAATATAATATGAATAGTGATGTATATAATATAATAAATAATATATTATATATAATATATAGTAATGCTATATATATATATTGGCATTGTCTTATTATATATTATATTATATATAATAAAATATAGTATACAAAATATAATATATAAATAAGTAATTATAATAATTGATTTATTATTAATCTTTATGAACAATTTTTTATAAAAACATTTCAAAAATACCTATATCAATTATTTTAATGCAATCAATTTACTTAAATTTAATATATTAATTCATTGCATTATTTAATCTTCTGAAACATTTTTATATAAATTAAAAAATAAAAATAAAATAAATAACCTTAGGTAATTCGTGTAGCAGAAAAAAAAAAAAAACTTAGCATTCCAAAGCACTTTCATTTGAACAAATCTTCAAAACTTTCCGCTCGAAAAAATATGGGAGAAGAAATATTTTAGTTAATGAAAAACTCATTGATGCAGGCACGAGAACACTGGTACGAAGTGCAGTGAAGGGTAAGAAAGCCCAGCAGTGACAGTGCCCAGTCGTGACAGTGACGTACTGAAAAGTTAAACGGAAACAGCAATGGAAAATAATTTTTTGTTGACTCACCCAAAAAGTTAGAGCTTAGTGTGTGACACTTAAGCCCAGCCCACCACTATAAGGTAAGAACTACAGTAAGGTAACCGAATATTTTTGAAAATAAACTCGAAGAAACATTGAATACAAAACCACCTTCTCGTTTTCCTAATTCGTTTACTTTAACGACTAAAAAATAAGCGATAACAGGTTGAGGGCAGAATTCGTACTATCACTTCTGATAGTGAATCCAATCCCAAAATGTAGCGCTTATTTATTCAAATCAAACTTCGAATTGCATAACTTTAACAAATCTAACAATAGACACATAATTCTCAAATAGCTTGTTTCCAGGACGCTTTATCTTTGAGCAAATAAACAAAGTTGTCGATGTTTGATCGATAAATTTGGCAGTCGTTGCTTATCAAGACTTTACTGGTCTCTTGAACGTTAGATCTGATGTGTCTGCCTTCCTCTTCCTCCATTAACCTGCGAACAGCCATACTGACGTCATCCTTGGAGAAAGAACCATCCTCCTCATTTCTCCTGACCTCCATCCCCAACTTGAGTTCATCAGCTATGAGCTTAGAATTTAAGTACTGCTCGTGCTGCAGTGGAATGGTTACTAGTGGCACCCCAAACCTCAATCCTTCTGTCACTGAATTCCACCCACACTGAGTGAGAAACGCTCCCACGGAAGAATGGCTGAGAATGTGCAATTGAGGTGCCCACTCCGTCACCAACAGTCCTCTTGAATGGGTGCGCTCCACAAAGCCTTGGGGCAGCTCAGCAGCCATCTGGCGGAGAAGAACACACAGAAATGGGACCTCACTTTCTTCTAAGCCCAACGCCAACGCAGCGAGCTCTTGACTAGTGAGAATACATTCGCTACCGAAGGACACGACCACCACCGAACGGGGCTGCTGCAGGTCAAGCCAGGCCAAGGAACGGTCCGCAGCCGGCGACGGCGGCAGATCGGGCATCAGTATTCCCACGGGAATCACGGGCCGTCGTTGGATTGTTCGCAAATAGTCCAAGTATTTACCTTCGAGCTCTACGCAGCTATTGAAAAGTATCACCCAGCTGCTCTGTAAACACATGTTCCACCGCTGGGCCATATTAATGTGCTCTTCCTTACTTTTGTGTACTTGCACGTTCTTCCGCGCTGAAAAGGGTGTAAAGCGGATGTGCACCGAGGGGAAACCAGGTGGCGGCACTGTCAGATCTGGAACAGTCATGCCATTCTTTGTTATGTTGGGATCATGGCCTTTAAGGAATCCTGTACTTGCGGCCGAGGTGATGAGGAAAAATATGGTGGGAATGCCCAGTTTGGCGGCGATGGGAGAAGCCCAGTACTGTGTCATATCGTGGATTACAAAATCCGGCGAAAGCCTTACCAATAGGGCTTCGAATGGTTTCTCCCACTCGTCCATGGCTTTGAGAAGTAGGCCAAATGTTCCTCCACGCTTCAAATCTGCAGTTGACTCAACGCCTTCCGGGAGTCCATCTATGGTGGGCAGTGGAAGCTCCAGCAGATCAATTTCAGGGATGGGGTGTAGCTGTGTTATCTGTTTCCTAATCCATCTGATATTGAGGGGACTTGAGAGGAAGGAAATTTTGAGACCTTGATCGTACAATCTCTTGGCCAGCTCTAAGAAGGGTCTTATATGGCCGTATGCAAGCCAAGGGACCATCATAACATGAAGCTGCTGCTTCTCTTCTTCCATACTCTTCGAGAACAAATTGCAATTTCCTCTTTGAGGGAGTATTTGGAAGATTACTTGTGAACAAGGTAGTGGCCGTACACGTTTAATTATAGTTCGTTGGCCATCTTATCTACCCACCTCCTTAGACACTTCTAAACATAGAAAACATGGAAGCTTCTCATCTATTACCGTTGACTACATTAATAGTATTTTAAAACCCATCTTGACATATGCCATAGTTTCCTTGTCCTACTTTCCCCAAGCAAATCTTATACTCACATATGTAAAAGGTGGATTGGTGGTTCATTCCTTACCCGGTGGGACAGTGAGTATATTCGCTATATTTATAAAAAATGAAATAGTCTTACATTTCAGTTGACTTTTGAAATAGAAACAAAATTAGCTTTATGTTTTCACTATATATAATTTATGATAGGAAAAAGTTTAATGATAAACAAGATGATATTCCAATTTTTTTTAATGAAATCTAATCTTCCATTGCAGTTGACTATGGGAATAATATTTTAGAAATAAAAGTAGCTTTCTGTTTTCACTATATATAATTTATAACAGAAAAAAGTTTAATGATAAACAAGATGATATTCCAAATTTTTTTTTTGAAATCTAATCTTCCACTGCAGTTGACTATGGGAATAATATTTTAAAAATAAAAATAGCTTTTGTTAGTATATATATAACTTATATAAACAAAAAACTCAATAATTAAGAAGATGATATTCATAAAATTTTAATGGTATTTACGAAGGATGACAATGATTTTAACAATTCATTCTATATAAGTTGCCTAAGTCAATTTAATGTTGTACAAGTAAATAATTAATTAACACACAATCTAAATTAAACACATCTATTTAAAAGGCATTGCGAGATCTTGGTGTTTCGTATTTTTTAAATATATGTGTTTAATATATCTTTTATGTGCAATTTTCATAAAATATTTACTCCACATTTTTAGATCTTAAGTACATAGTCATGTCAATAGTACCAAAATTTTAAGAAAATTGATTATTCTATTGGGTTTGTATCTATTTATTTCCTAAAATGCATAACTTCAAATTTATTCAAATTACTTGAAGAAATTTCAATTCCACCAAATATATAAATGACTATTCATTCTAGAAATGGAATAAATTTAGGACCAAATATGGAGGGATTTTTACATCTTGATCTTAAGAAGCTACTCCCACAAACCTTGTGGATTGAGGAATGAGCCAATTCTAACTAAGAAATCATTTCATGTTTAGTTATAAACTATAATTGAAATTCTAATGTGATGATATTTTATTTGTGAGTAATATTGTTTTGTTTCATATAAGAATAACTTGGTTCTCATGACATTGGAGGGATAATAACACTTTCAAAGGAAAGTAAACTCTCAAAGGAGAGTTTTTCTCTCATTGTGCATGGACAGTTGATAGTCAAGAGATCTAGCGGTGGGTTTAGTTTGGTGTTAGAATTGATCAAGGCACTTCATCATATTTTTCAAAAGGGTTTCTATGTTCAATATTTGTAGTTTTTTATCACTTGTTTGGATTGATGTAATAAAGGGGGAATGTTAAAATTTATATTATATCATTAGTTCAAAGTATAGATTAGCTAAATAATGAATGAATGCCAATTTATTTAAATGTAGGTTAGTTAATAGTTAGATTAAATATTATCATAATAGTTAGTTGGTTTGGTGGTTCATTCCTTACCCAATGGAACAAGGAGTTCATGGACGTTTCTATTCTTCCTAAAAAAATGCATGTCAGAGGAACCATAACATACATAAAATGATAGAACATAGAAGTTGTAGGGCCCGCCAAGATGAGAGATAAAATGTGTAGTGTAAGAAAATGTAGCCCTATTTCACACTTAATTTGGGAATAAATAATTAATGATATAATGAACCTAATTATGCCTTATTTAGGGTGTTGCAAAGTGTATACTAACACTTTCACACTAATCTAGGGTTTTATTAATTAATTGGGCTTATTTATGCCTTAATTGGTCCTATTTTGCATCTACAAGCCTTATTAATTGCATCTTTCCATGGATAGTCCTAACACTTATAAAATAACCAATCATAATTCAATGTTTTGGGTCGTGTTCTAAATTTGGTGATCTGGAACTCATACACCACCTTGGGCATATGAGTCCCGCCTAGGTCTTGGGACGTGATTTCAAGTTTCACATTAAACAGGACCTGTCTTGGAGTTTGTGCCTCATTTTTGAGCCACTGAGACTCATAAGCCACCTTGGGTGTATGAGTTCCACTCTAATCAGGACCCATTTTGATTTCAATTCTTGGTGGGATTTTATCCTCCTAGATCTAATGTTGGCTTGTAGTGTTGTAATTTTGAGAAATTTGGCATAAACAAGTATAAATACAAAATTATTTCACATAGTTTCATCCTATAATTTCATAAGCAATCAAGAGCACTTTCACAAGAGTTCACAAGAGCATTCAAGAACATTCAAGAGAATTTTAAGAGCATTCAAAGGTAGATTTGAAGAAGATTATTGCATCAACTCAAGATCCATCATCCCAAAGCATCAAGCACGTTGTTGAGCTAGTATTGTGATGTGGTATTCAAGATCTAAGTTAAGCATTGCTCCACATCTAATTCAAGATCAAGATCTACATTCGTCATAGCCACTTCATGTTAGATTACAAATTTACATTTCAAGACATCATTCAAGGTATCATTGTTCTTGTTTCATGATTCATTGTTTCATCATAAGGTTTAGTTACCTAAATGGGGTTTGACCAACACAAACCCCTATTTCCTAAAAATAAACAAGTTTTTCTCTCTTTATATCTGTGATTGCAAATCTAGGTGTTTTAGAGCTTGAAGAACCTTTGAAGACTAAGTTACTAGATTGAAGAAAGTTTCCAAGTTGTCACAAAGTTGTCATCTTCACAAAAAGTCACCTACAGGTCAAAATTCAAGCTTTCAGACTTACATATTTGATAGGAGAGAAGCTACAAGAGATCACCAAAGAATACTAGAGTTTCCAACAAACCCTAATACTAGAATTAAATCACCACCTTGGGCGTTTGAGTCCCAATACTATCTTTTTCCATATTTTAGGAGATCCAAGTCAGTCACTGAGAGATTCCATTTTCTACACAACAACCCTAGTCTAGGACTAAATTGCCCAGACTGGCGTATGAGTCTGAGTGAGCTTCAAATAGTAGAATTTCAGGGTTTCATATTTTGTTTTGGCTACATCTTTCCTCCAAGTTCCTTTCTGTATTTTAGTTTCATACTCTATTCCATATAGTTAGGTTTTCAAATTGCATTCATATCTTTCTTTCCATGCCTTTGCTTGGTGGTGAACCCCCTTTTAGTCTTTAATCACACCCCTAAGACACCTTATTGCAAATCTCTTTCCCTCATTTCCATCACTAGATTAATATCTCTATGGTTTCCTTGAATGAACTAAAGTGAAATAGGCCCCCTCCTAGTATCATCTCTCCTAAGGGTTAGAACCCTATTTCCTTATATTCAAAATGACAAATTGGTTGATGAGAAATAATAGAGTAAATGGTGTCATTAGTGAGTATTTACCACACTTTATTGGTATTCTATCAGTGTTGTGGGTGAAATTTTTATTATCCATATAATTTGTTAGTGTATTGTATTATGTGTTTTCTTTCACTAGTAGAATTTGGCAAATAAATGACTACGTGACTAACACTAGTGGTATCTTAAAAATAAATGACTAATTTGGTCATTTATAAGTGACTAATTTGGTCATTGGGTAAAATCACAACTAAATGACTAAATACATGACTAAATAAATGACTAATATAATTTAATTTGTATTATATAAAATATATATTATATATTGTATTATATTTATATATTAATTTAATTTGTACAATGTAATAATTTATTAATTATTAATTTAATAATCTTATATTTGCATTAAATATTTTTATTAAAGAATATAATATATAATAATAATAATAATACATTTTTTGGGGTGGCTAAAACATCTTGCACGTAAGAGGTCACAAGGTGCAGTCTCCCCACCATCCCATGGAGGGCGTGTAGCTCTCTCTCTCTCTCTATATATATATATATTTATATATATATAATATATATAATAATAAATATAAATATATTATATATAATTTAATTTTTCTTATATAAAAAATACATTTTGTACTAATTATAATTTTTTTATTTATATTTAATAATTTCTAATATAAGATATAATGTATTATAATAAATATAACCATAAAATTATTTAAGAAAAAAGACATTATATAAAATATAGCATATAATAACAATTTTTTCTTATATAAAAATACATTTTGTACTAATTATAATTTTTTTATTTATATTTAAAAATTTCTAATATAAGATATAATATATTATAATAAATATAACCATAAAATTATTTTTAAAAAAATACATATAAAAATGCATAGTCCCATTTACCTACTTTACCATTACTATAATTCCTTTCTTTCTCTTAAACAATCAAGTCAAATTAGTTTACTAAAAGACAGAGAAACAAGTAGCAACTTGTGAGAGTGATACAAGTTCTGGCAATATCATAAAGGCTTCGTAACCGATATTTCCCTACATCACCCAACCCTTCAATTCATATCATATCTTTGAATTTCCAACCTGGTTGTTACCAAAAAATAACTTTTCTTTGAAAAAAGGGCTCTTGGCTGCCACCATGCACTGAAGAACGCGTACATCATGACCCTCCACCACAATTTCAACATCACTGCAATCTATGCCACTGCCAAACAAAAGAGACTCAATATTTGCACTAAGCATTTGCAGTGCACCAATCTCATACCCATTAGAGGCTCCTCCAGGGATTGGGAAAGAATTCACATAATAAGCCCCTGTTTCCCCCATACCAATATAAACATTTTGTATATATGGTTATAAGTAAAACACTAATTTTGTCATTTACATACAAGTTTTTCATCCTCTGAAAGGCTATTCCATAGATCTCCAATCATCTTGCTTATTGCTCTATCCTTATAATCTGGTTGAGTTGACTTCAACCTAGCTCATTGCTCAGCAAAGAAAAAGTTATAGCCATTTATGTTCTGCCTTGGTGCATCGGGATCCTTCCTAATCATTAGCTTCTTTTTCTGCTTACATTCAATTTGATGTTCTGTGATAGAGGCTTTGAGCTCATTACCCATGTTATTCATAAAGGGAGATATAGTTGCATGCTCTGGTATAGTGCTGGAAGCAGGAATGTGGTACAAAACACCCCTCATTTTCCTTGTCCCAACTATCACATTGACTAGGTAACCATGCTCAAATCTTCCATCAATACAGTCAATAACAACACTTTCAATAGATGATGTCAGGTCAACTACATCAAAGTTGTATTTATGATTAAATTTATTATTATGCACAAATGTTTACAGTAGTAATACAAGCATGAAACACAAAAACACAGGTTGCACTTAATTCTAATTTTGAAACAAAAGATATAATTGATCTTGATTCTAGAATAGAGGATGCAATTGGTCTTTATTTTGAAACAAAGAAGTGTAGCCTACCATTAACAATGCTCTCTTTGAGCTATAAGCTATCCATTTTCAGAAATGGCCTTCCTAATAAACAATGCTTCAAGTATTTGCTTGTATTTTGCACAATGGGAAACTAACTTGTATGTACCATCAGTACCAAGAGATAATTTTAATGAAAATATTTTTGTTTCTCCTATATAATTCCATGCATTAATTCATCAATAATATGGACCAAGTAGAGGAGACTCTAAAGCTATAATGAGTTCAAGCAATAAATATCATGAACATAAGGGGATTAAGGTTTGCAGTTAAATTCGTCAAAGAATCTGGCATGTCCTCTCTATTTCATAGATGGTGCCTAGAAACCAAACTTCGTTAGAATTCATGTAGGAAACAAGAGCACAAAATGCAGTCTGATACTACTAAAAAATAGGAAATTTCCAAAATTGGTTATCTTGTTGGTTGTGGTTCTCTCTCGTCATTTTCTTAATCCCAATAGAACCAATGACTATAAATCCTAATATAATTATTCAAGTCCTTCTAACATGTCATCTCCATGTGAGCAATGGACTTTCTCATCATATAAAATATTTACGGTTGTTCACGCATTTAATAGATGCTCAATAGCCAAGCCCTTTTGGAAAATGGGCTTCTAGGAGAAATCAGTCCAGTTCTTAGAACCTCCATCTCTCTGAGGGCTCCTTACTTGAGGAAAACTAGATGACCAGGGATAGGTGCAGCCAGTAATGACACAAGTCAACTCCTCTCGAAGTAATGTTGCTTATATTAAATATGTTGGTCTTTTTAGGAAGACAAATTCCATGTAACCCTCTTGTAAGATTGTTGATACTTTTTTGTTTCCTGAAGTAATATAGGTAAATGGCATTTTGCAATAAAAATAGGAAACTTCAATTCCTCTAGAGTAATGCGTTCAAGAGTCTATGCAAATATAGAGAGAAGCAACAAGATAGGTGAATGTGTAGTTTATAGTTGTCATATAAATGTTTCTATAAAATTATAAAAGTTTAGGCTAGGTAACTATTACATCATTTAGTGATTAGGAATTAGGTTTTGGAACAATGTTCTTCATTTCTCCTACAGTCAACAATGCCAATGAGGAAAAATGAGGGAGCTTGCAGGAAAAGCATTCACTACTACATAAAAAAAAATTTTAAGACATTAATTTAAAACAAAATATTAATTTTGTCTTAAATATATTTTTAACTCCTTAATTATCTTAAATCAAGACAATAAAAAATATAATTTTTCTAAAATAATTTTTTTATTTCCCTCTTCTTTTTCATTTTACCTCGCTCAATATTCCACATGCATTTTGGACATACATTTTCCTTTTTCATGAAGCCTTTGAATAACTTGCACAGTAAGCCACAACAGTCGAGAACAAACATAACACAGAAGAATCAAAGAACAGGAATAGAAGAACAGAGGCACGACACAGCGGGCACAGAGAATAGTGAATAGCATGGATAGCGGTCACATAGCACAACAAACGAGGGTTTTCCAATAATGACAAGGGCTTTTTCATGAGAAACAACAAGGGGCTTTTCAAGGCGTGAAGCTCAGAGCAAGTCAAGAGTGTAGGATAATAGCAACTTCAGATCACCTCGTCAAAAAATCATCTTTGGATCGCTGTACAAATAGCCATTAAATATATGCCTAGCTCAGTGCCTTATAGAGATCAATACAACCAAGGTACATTTTGGCCGCAATCTAAATTTTCGTTTCAATTCGTATGAGTCTTTACTATGATGGTTCAAGTGATCAATTTATTCAGAAATTGGGCTGCTATTCATTTCTCAAAAATGAGTAAGCCAAAAACCTGTCAAACCTTTTTCGTTTTGTTCTTTACATGAAATCCTCATTCCGTTACATGAAAACAAGCAATATGGATATGGCAATGATTTACACAACATATTTTCAATGATTTTTTAAAATTGTTAAAAAATGAATAAAATTTGAAGATTGTTTACGGTTTGGGACAAGTTAAAGCAAAGTTGGGGTTTAATCGAAACTTAATTAAGAGTTGAAGCCAATAGTTGTTTTGAATGTGAAAGGAAAAAGCTAAGGGTTTGAATGAGGATCGAAAAGTATCGGGGGTTCCACTGATAAATATTGCGACTGCTAAAGTAACCAGTTAACGTTTTGAGTGACAATTTTCTTTAAGCGGAAATGAGATACATTGGTTGAAGTTATGCCAGTTTCATAGTTTCATACTTAGGGTTTCTTTCTTTTCTAATTTTCTCGAATCTTCAACATTCACAGTTTGAATGATTATTGTTTGTTGAATGATCAATTGCTTAGTGAGGTTTTAAGAAGTTTCCTTTGATAAATTCATATATAACAAATTTGATTCATATATAACATTTGATCTACAAAAAAATGGCCCTTGGACTGTTGTCCCCAAAACATGTCCCCTGTTGTCCTGTCGTCCCCCATCTGGAAACGCTGTGGAACATAGCTTAAAACTTCAAGAATTCCAATAGTCAGTATCGCAATCAGAGTTAGTGTCATTCCAATTCAGCATAGCAGTTTCATAGAATACACAACCTATAGGGATACAGTCTACAACAGAAGACTACCCAATCCACTCCATTATTCTGAAGCAACAACGTTCAATAATAGGTTTTTAATTTATCAATGCATTTCTAGTGAATATTAGCCTCTGTTTATACTAAAAAAACCTTATTACTAGCTGTTATTGTAAGTTGTTATAGCTATTATAACTGTACCATGCAGGGAACTACAGTTTAATGTGTTCCAAAACTAGGTTATCTAATAACTCATAAATTTGGGACTGATCTTCCCTTAATATATTTATATTTTATTCAAATCTGATCTGATATTGGCTGTATAATTCTAGTTGGATCCTAAAGTTAAACTGATATTGAATCTTGATTGATGGCTACTTGCAAAACCCTTTCTGGTGTAATAATAAGATTATGCTGTCAAGTATAATGCTCTTCTTAAATATTCAATCATAATTATCAACAATGATCAGGAGGGTATACGACAAAGTTTAGATGAGGTCTTTTACAACATAAAAACATATATTTCCATGGCTGTCTAAGTATAGGAATATGGCGTTGGCCTCAAAACAAACTGGCTTTGAGACATGAGTAAAGCACAGCAGATCATAGCCAATGCATTGAGGTAGTAAATTAAAATGCACTAGACCAAGGCTACATAGTTTTGGTTTTATTATCACTACCTATTCCTTCCCCTATCCTGAATATATCTGGAAAAAAAAAATGAAGAAAAGAAAATAACAGATCTTCCCAACTGTCAAGGTAACACTGTCATGATTTCCATGAACACTTGTCACTAACTGATTTGGGTTTAAAAGGTTAAAATGTTACTGGTTTGCAACCAGGAAACAATTTGATGAAATAGGCAATACGATCAGTAAAGGAATAATTTGTTTTGATTGATAGTAGTCACATTTGTTTGACCGGATGAAAGCTTATGCAACCTGATATAGTCTGATCAGACAGATACTAGGGAAAACCAGTCTTCCAGGCTGCAAATAGCATTTAACAAAGAATCTGAAAATTTGCATGAATTTTATAGAAACACGGAACTGAGATACCACTACTATTAACACAATATTTCTACGAATCACATAAGAGTTTGGAAGTATAAATGATAGCCCTTTCCTTATAATTTACTCTTTTTTAAAAAAATATAGTAAAGAAATATCAAATAAGTTATACATCTTACATTCTAGTTTTCAAAGAGTGGTAAACATGAATACCCTCAAACTAGATGGTTTGTATGAGCATATTCTCAATCACCCAAAAATCTCTAAATTACACTGCTATATTCATGCACAGAAAAGGGAACGAGACTAGCAAAATAAGCACGAATGCTAGTTACTTCTAATATAAATATCACTATTTCTTTCCTCAAACTGGCTAACTTGTATGAGCATACTGTCAAGCACCCAAATGTCTCTATATTTCACTGCACATTGATGCGCATGAAAAAAAGAAAAGAAAAAAAGTTGGTAACACAATAAAGCATCAACACAAGTTTACTTATGCCAAAGGAGTCACTTGTTTATAGCATAAATTTACTAGATATGATAAACAGATTTGGAATAATGTAAAGCTACTATGCATTATACAACTAGCACTGCAAGTACTTAATACTGGAATCATCTATTCATTGTTCACTTCTCAATTTCTCTAATCTTATGCTATCTTTCTATTGTTTTCAATGAGTCTTTGCATCTACTCCAAGAGATCTTTGGTACACATCCAGAGAACTAAGTTAACATTTGAGTTACTTAGCATCCTAAACTCCTATTTCTATGGTAGAGTCAAAATTTACTTACTTGCATTGGAAATTTCTGAGGCCTCTTTCCACACAATCATATGTAACTAGTGATAAAGATCAATTGATGCTTGTTGACTTATCTAGTTACCAAGTTTTGTAATTAGACACTGATATAGTGCCAAATACCTTCATTACATGTTGCTCCCAAGTGATATGCAAAGAATAGGCACTATAAGAGGCAACAGCCTAAACTTTATTCCTTCACCACTTAACATTGTCAATACATAACCAAGCACCCTTTTAAGAGATATATCATATAACCACTCAAGGGTGAGTTCAATTGTTAGGAGTAATTTCTGATTCCTTCCACCACTTAAGAACATGGCTATACATAGCTAGGAGCGTTCGTTTGGTTTCTTTGACACCATTCAATATAGATAAAAAAAAATTTCCTGAGATAAACAATGAACATTAAATCACGACTTCTTATATCTTGTATTTCACACATGACCATGAAACAAAACAAAATGAAAATACAACCCTTAGAAAGGGTAAAGGTTTCTTAAAACAAGACAAGCAACAAAGCTACAATTATGACACTCATTTTAGTCCATGATAATTTGACAGTTTAACATGACCTAATATACAAGGACTATGACATTAGAAGTTGTAATGATGAACTTTGCATTTCCATGTCCATTCCCTTTTAGTTTGGGCTCATTTTGATGGAATGTTTGAATGCAACTTAAATCTTAACAAGTAGCACAATCTTGTGCTAGTTTGGCTCATGACCCAATGCTGGTACAAGCTCTCCCAATTATTCAATTAATCTAGATATATATAAAGAGATTTTATTCTTAGGAAAAAATATATAAAGAATGTATATATATACACCATTCACAAAATAAAGCAATTATTCAATATCAGAACTTGAAATTCCTAATCTTATTCACACACATGCAACCTAACTACATGAGTCTAGGTGGGTGGGTGTTGATTACATCATGACAATTTACCTCCATTGGCTAAAACCTTTTCCTCGATGATACTCTCTGCAACCTGAGAGAGTGTCAACAGTTCCTGAAGCATCTATGGAAACCGAACATACAATTAATCATTACCATCATAATCATTCTTATTTTCCTTTCAAATGATACTTAACATAACCATCTTTCCTAACTGCTTGCTATTAGACAATTAATACATAATAGTTCAATAATTAAACTAGGCTAATTAAACAGGATGTGACGATAAGAGATATTTGGCAATTCAAATGGTGCCTGTTCCATTGTTTGATTGAAAGGATTTTCAGTTCCACATGAGAGTCGACAAAGTTCCATAGCAGCATTAATCGTTTGGGGAAAAAATCGGCAAACGAAAAGTTCAGGATTTTTTGAAAAAATCGGGAAAAAAAAGGAAAAATGGGGAAAATTTTGGATTTACAAAAAGAAAAAAAATTGAAGAAAAATAGTCAAACTTCTTTTTTAAAAAATTTAATGGCATTTCCATCGCATACATACATTGAGAGCAAATAAAATACAGAGTTCAATCCATGAATTATAGAGAATAGATTTCGTTGGTTATATTCCTATCGGTGATTACATTGCACAAAACATACTACAACTGCATAAATATCATATGGTGACAGTTATCAAAATGTCTATTACAATATAGTTTGTGACTTTGTACAAAGTCAACCTATAAACTAAGTACAAAGTTCCAAAAAAATCAATTGTAGCAAATGGCGTGCTAGAGGGCAGAAGCTCCCGATGATGAAGCTCCTTGTCTATGCTACCACATTTTTAAAACAATTCACTGCCTTGTCTATGCTACCACATTTTTTATACATGTCTACCAAATAATTTTATCAAACAGTTCACTACCTTGCTGCTATGGCTAAAAGCCTAAAATGGGTGCTTTTGAACAAACTATGGATGCTTGGAAAAAATATATTAAAGCATAATAATAAGCAATAGCAAAGACAAGAGAGTGAACTATTTGAAAAAATGCCTCAAAGAAATGTGGTCACGTGGTGATGGAATGCTATGACAATCCATATTGCTGCCTTGGTACTATATGGATTGTCATGGTATTCCATCGCCATGAGACCACATTTTTTTGAGGCATTTTTTCAAACAAACTAGGATGCTTGGAAAAATAATATCAAAGCATAATAGTAAGCAATAGCATAGACAAGAGAGTGAACTGTTTGAAAAATGCCTCAAAGAAATGTGGTCTCATGGTGATTGAATGCCATGACAATCCATAGCAATTTATCATGGCATTCCATCACCATGAGACCACATTTCTTTGAGGCATTTTTTCAAACAGTTCACTGCCTTGCTGCTATGGCTGAAAGCCTAAAACAGGTGCTTTGGAACAAGCTATAGATGCTTGGAAAAATTCTACCAAAGAATAATAGTAAGCAACAAGCTATGGTCTCATGATTATTTTTCGTGTGAAAATCAGCGTGATGTTATTCGCGTTTTTTTGCAGGTTTTAAACACGTTTTTTTGTGATTTTGCAGTTTTAAATGGGAAGAAATCGTTGACCAAAAAGTCAATGATTTTTTCAAAAAATCGGGGAAAAAATCGTCGAGCCTACAATTTTTTTAAAAATCATGATTAATCGGGATTTTTTGCAGATTTATGCTTCTATGCGACAAACAACCACATTTAAGAATTTTTTAATTTTATGAATCAGTTTTTAAGCCGTTTTTCTATTTTTTGGGGCAAGTGGGAGGAAGGAGCTCCAAACAGGAAATAACAGTCAATTTGTGGCTGTAAATTCCCAAAGATGTTTCTAGCAAACCCCCACATTCATAAATTCCACAAAAATGTTTATATACCCTATATTTTCTGCATAATGTGAATCAAATGTTCTCAATTGATCTTGTGAACATGGTTATGTATATTGTGATTTGTCCAAGTGCAGCAAACATGCTTCACTTGGAGACTTTCTTTGTATGTATTGCCTGAAGCTCATATTTTAGTAGTACGTTCTTTATATTTTCCAAGGAAGGTAGAGTGTTCATAGAATTTTTTTTTTTTGAAATCTTTAAATGGAAAACTTAAAATTTATACACTAATTTTGAGCTTTCAGAATTTCAAGATTTTGTATGATTCTATGTACATAACCAAGAAACAGTTTCCATTCCACCTAAAACACTACTCCAACATTCTGAGAAACTTATCAAAGATGGAATGAGTTTCCAGTGCTCACCTAAATCAGTTTTGTTTTATGAAATGTACAATGGCATTTTGGGGACAACAATTTGTGAGGCCTTTTTGGGGGAATGTCTGTATAAAAAGTATATACATATATGGAGATTCAAGTTTTTACAAGTTTAGATGTACAAGTTTCAAGTTTTGAGATTTGCATAATGCATCAAATTTGAATTCAAAGCTCATTGATTCAAGTATATAGTAGAAACAAAAAACTAAATATTCATTGTTGTCATTACAACAAAAGGCCCCAAGTCTACAAACTGACAAAATGTCGAAAAAAAGTTGTGGGTCCCCACACCCCCTTTTTTCTGATTGTACTTTTAACCTAAAAATGTTGGGGATGTCTAAAGATCCCTAGGCTAGTCAAGGAATGTCAAAAACATCCTTTCCATCCCAACAATTTGACTAAATATCTTGGGGGCATAGAGACTACAAAGTTAACACTTCAGGAAAGTAACAACAAAATTCACTTGTGCTCAAGAATTAACAACAAAATTCACTTGCATTAAAATATAAAACTGCCTTCAAAGAATTATAGTCATGTTGAGAATGATGCCTAAACTATTACAAATGAAATGGCATAAGATTGTTCTATGCCCTGAGAGGGATAAAAATTTGGTATCTTTCTTCTTTTGGTTAATTTGTGGCTTTTCTCTCTATTTCCTAATGTCCCTCACTTTAAATGTTTAGCTTCCTATTCTCACTATCCCTACTTTGTTGTTTTTCTTCTTTGCTTGAATATTCCCTTCTGCCCTGTTGTGGCATTTTTGATCCTGTGTTATAAGTCTTTTTTCTTCGAACAGTGTGCATCATTTTAATTTCTTAAAAACTTTTATAGAAACTTAATGCTATTTCAAAGAAGATTTCATTTATTTTAGATAGTAAGCATGAGTTTTCCACAACCATGCATTTAGTAACATAGAGTGCTTTTGGATTCAACTCTATGTATTTTTACATCTCTCATCCTCTAGTAATGTGAGCAGGCATTGAAATTTCTGTCTAATTTTATTTTATTTGAAAATGGGTGCAGGTAAAATTGAAACTTGCATATATCTTTATGGATCAACTTCAGTCTTTTTCTATGTTTTCTTCGACCAAAATACCTATCTCAAGCCTTGTAAAATCTGGTGGATGGCACACCCAAGATTTGAAACTTCTACATTTCAATGCTTCTGTTGAGGCAATTGTTGCAACTTTTATGCATGTTCTTATTTCCTTTAAATTTTCCTAAAAGATCTAGGAGATTGTTTTAAATTAGCCATTTTTGACGATCTATTTTTCTGATAAACTTTAAATAAAATATCCTTGTTCCACAAGTACATAAAGAGATAAGTAGCTGATTTATTTTCAAATAGACTTTGTGAAAAACCTGAAAGAATTTGTCTTTGGGATTTGAATTTATCAAGTAGAGGCCACTTTCCAAAGAATTGTTTTAGAAGTTCCAGGCGTTCAGCAAGATCATGTGATTCTAGAAGTGAATGCATTGAGGTATGGTTGATATTTTCTTTTAGAGCTCTACTGCCTTTTATGTTATTGGAAAGATAATCTTTTCTGTTTTTGCTAATGGGTAAGTGGCAAATTTGAAGAAAATTCTCAAATTTGCTACACAATCACAAAACATAATGGATAATCTCTCATATTTTGATCATATTCTATAAAATGGAAAGGAAACTTGTTGAGCAAGACATTTTCTTTATTTAAAAAAGCTTGTCAAACTGTCAAAGGTATAGTTGTGCCTTACATGTTGAAATCCAATTGGGAGCTTATGTTCATTTTCACAGACAAGTCCTCTTAAAAGTTGCAAGAAACTAAATTTTTTGATGGGTTTGGGTGAAGCCACATAAGTGGTTTACACTTTTGAAGAGGAAGGAAATTTGAGAAAAAACGACCCCATGGCAAAATAATTGGTTTTAGGGGTTCGCATGAACCTACGACCGAACCATAAAGGGGTTCGACCGAACCAGGGTTCGAGCGAACCCATTAACTATTGGGCCCACATTTCCCCCAAAAAACAAAGGAAATGTGCATATTAGGGGGGGTTCGCATGAACCAGGGTTCGAATGAACCCTGGTTCGCTAGAACCCCTGGGGAGAACCCCCTGGTTCTTCCCTAATTTTTTAATTTGTACACACAAAAAACCTAAAATTTTACGCTTTCAAGCTCCGGTTGGGGATGAAAATGGGGGAATATTTAGAAACCAAACTTGGAATCGAGTAGCCTTCAGAACGAGCTATCCAATGAATATAATTTTAGTATGTTTTGGTTTTATTATCTATCTATTTTTTAAGTTTTATTAAATATAGGTTTTTCATCGAAAACAAAATCTCTGTTCTGCACAAGTGGAAAAATAGAAGATTATAAAAAAAAAAATTTAAAAATATGAGTGCACCAGTTATTGAAGTCCTTGATCCAACAAAAAAAGAGAATAATTTTGATACATACAGTAAAAGTTATGTTATACGGTCGCGCTAGGTCTGAATTGTCATTTGATTGACTTTGAAACTTGATTAAAGAAAAAATATTCAATAAAAAACTATCTAACCAAGTGGAAGCACTAGATATCGGAGTTATAAATCTAAATTTGAAAGAATTGGAATTTTATCCTTCATGGAAAAAAAGTTATGTTATACGGTGTGCATCACTTTTAAAATGCTGTTTTTTTTGAAAAACCAATTTTTGTGGGAGATGGAAAAAGAAGTGCAATCTGATTCCAAAAATTGAAAAAATATTTTGGAATCTACAGACAAAATGTGACAAGACTCTAGTTTACATCATCTTCAAATTCCTTACGGTTTAATCGCTATAAGTGCACGAATGTGGAGATTGTGTTAAAAAAAAATCTGGTCCAGTTAGGCCAAAAGTGTAAACCACTATTGTGGGATCACCCGTTCACAATTGTACAAATATTTGAATTTTTTTATTATTTATTGATTTATTTGTTGAATTTTGTTCTTTTTGTTTCATCAAATCTCTTTGATTTGATTTTTTTGTTTCATCAAATCTCTTTTTATTTGAGTTTATGTTTCATCAAATAACTGCTGCACAAAAGAATAACTACCTGAAGAAGGCCACAAAGGTTATTAAATATTAATAGACTTGATAGACAAGGGTTGAATGATCTTAATCCTCAAATATAAATTTTGTAGTCATGTGAGGGTTGATAAGAAGAATATGACTGTTGAAAGTAAAAGTTATAAAAACAAAAAACTGGTTGCCTTGACTGAAGTCAAGCAAGTGAAGACTTGCTGTGAAATACTATGCAAGCTAGATAAAGACCAAGTCATACATCCATCATTATCCTCTAAGAAATCAGATTTACATTCATGATCACCTACCAACACTTCACTCTTAGAGCCCAATTTTCTATTCTTGAGATATGAGAATATCTCAATTAGCTCACAGATCCAAAGTAATTGAATTGTAAAAATGATTTATTCCCAAAGATCAAGATTCTATAATTTCAAAAGGAAGATTTAGTATTGTAAATGCCTGATTTACCATTGCATTAATTGCTCCTACCATCTTATATCTATGTGTGCGGCCTTGTCTTTAAAGTTTCAGCCTTGTTATACCTTTGTTTAGCAATAGGATTGTGTCTATATTGTATGGCAAGAACCAACTCTGCTACTGTGCTTACAGTATTTAACAATAGGAAAAGAATTAACTTTTTTCAGCGAAGGAAAAGAAGAGATAAAGAACAAAGTCCAAGTGCTTAATAACTCTTAGTGTATCCTTTTTAGCAACCACCAAGGAAACCGAAGAACAAAAATTGTTATGTCCAGAAATGCAACCAAATGTATCTATAATCCATTGTCACAATCCTGTACATGAAGACAAGTATAGCTGTAGTAGGTGTCATATTCAAAAACTTTCTGTGAGATTGAAAATACTGGTAACAGCTTCTATTCACTCAGCTAAATGAATCTTAGGTGAAAAATGCATTATGCTATATACCAAGAAGAATCAGCTACACACATTTAAAGTTAGGTTTCAATATATAAGCTTCAAACTGGCATGTATACCTAGCTTATATATTAATCGTATGTGGCTCACATTGTCTTCCCTCCACACACATTAACCTTCTCTTTGAATATGAAGGTCAATATAGAAAAAGCTTCCATGTTAAAGAATTGGTACATGCTACACATTTGTTGCCAACAGTCTTCTCTTTGTACTAGCCATGAATTTTATTCCTGTTAAAAAGATGGTATTGACTAAAAATAATAGATGGACTCAAGAAATAGCTGACTTATAATATCTGCAAATGAACAATATAAATGATCCTGTACAATTGTTGCTATTTGAGTGAACTTAAAAGTATCATCTCAATCAAGAACACCATTGAGATAAATCTAAACTTTAGGGAAATCTAATGGGAAGAATTACTGTATAAAATGACAGTATAGTAGCTGAAAAATGCTTAAAGATTTACTGCATAGATAAATCTAGTGATCATGGCAATTGGTAGCTTCATGAACAAACAATTTGTAGTAACACAACCAACCTTGCTTCCTAATTATTGGGATCATACCATATAATGACATAACGAAATGGAAGTGAAGCCAATCAATTCATTTTTCCCTATTGTCTCTGAATGGTGCATTATTATCACTAGTTAGCAAAAGATTCTTTGTAATTTGTGTGTCCATCTTTCATCAATTGCCTGACAGTTGCATCACTAACTCTTGAATTCAAAAGTTTTTGAGCCAACCCTTTACTGTTTGTCTTTTCTTCAACAAAGATGATAAAGATTGTTTTTGTCTTCTTAGTTTATTGGGATTATCACTCAATCCTTCCAAATCTTCACCAATTTCCTCTCCAAGACCTTGTGAAGTGGAAGAGTTTAGAAGAATTTCTTAGAACTAAATCATTGTGTTCTCTAATTTTTGTGAGTTTGGCACACTTTGCTATTCTGCACTTTATCTGTTTGTTTTCTTTTGCTTCTTCTTCTCTACTCCTCACATTATCAAGTGCCTGGGCTGCAATGAGTTGGATAATTTGATCCTTTGAAATGCTTTTAGTTAATTGAGATGATATCTCATGATTCTCATCAATATCCTCTGTTTGAGACACTAATGCAATACTCTCTTTTTTTACCACCGATTTCCTACTATTTGTGAAGCATCCTGCTACTTGAGAGAAATCAAGGAATCTGGATTCTCATCAATTGGTTCCCCATTGGAGTCGCCCTACCTGATAGGCCCATGCAATGGACAAACACAAAGATCCCGCCTCTGACACTGAGTACCATATGCATCCAAGATAACAGGACACATAAAAAGGTCAAAGTGGCACATGCTTATAGAAGTTATTGGCAGCCAAAGTTAAGGATGAAATCATGCTCATGCTAGAAATAGAATAATTTTCTAAACTGTCAATTTGCAGATACACAAAATGGTAATTTAATATGCTTATTTAACATTCTTGGAACTATGACACCATTTCTTGTTTTCTGGGCATATTAAGAATGCACTGCATAGCAGATTATTTCCATTTGTAAAGTACAAAGAATTAAATAGTTTACTTGCAACTCAAGTTTTTCTCCACATGGTCCCTTCATAGTAACAGGATAGAGAGGAAGCTCCCCTGATACCAAACCATCAATGCATGTTAAATACAATAAATCTCAATAGACAATTAACAACTTGGATTATTGATATTTTATAATTATATTACATCTACAAAATACCAACAATTATGAGATGAATGTAAACCACATTAAAGTAATCAAACTCATGCAGTAGAAACATTTCAGACCAGAATGAACAAACTAAATTATGCATTATCACCATTATATAAACTGCATCCAATCAGGATGTCAATTCTTCCCATACATGCCATAAATCACACCGGCTTACCATTCCCTTGCTTAACTGTAGAACTGGAATCTGTCTCATTTCCATTTTTTGAGATATGTGGATCCTTGTGGGGAGAACCCTTCTCTATGTATTTTGGTCCATTTACAACAATATTGGGATCCTTTAATACATCTGAATTTTGGCCAGACTGGTCAACAATTTGTTTTTTCACTGAGGAAATCTCGTTTGAAGCAGTTTCTACATCCACCATTGGATTATTCTGAGTATCATTTTTGGAATTCATTCCTCTTCTTCCTTTGTGTTTGGATTTATTTGACCTTCCTACCATCTTAAGTATCACCACATCCCATCATTAATTCATAAATGAAAAAGGCTTCCCCTTGATGAACTAAAGAAATATGATGATCAAGAGCTAAAAGACCTAAAGATCATTCAATTTGTGATTCAACTTTACATGAAAGCCGAAGATATGAGTAGATACCTGTTATCATAGCTATTGTTTATATTTTTTGTTTTACAGTGATAAATTTCAATCATGATAATAATGTCTACATAATTGGAAAGTAGGTGGTTGAAAATATTCCATCACTTTGTCCTAAAGGCCAACCTTTATCTACTTATCAATATTTTGAGAATGTTAGAAATTTTATTGTAGCTATTGAGTTAAAGTTTCCAACATTTGAAGCTTCTGATTTAGAACAAGTGAGCATGCTCATTCCAATATTATTAGATTCTAAATAATTAGTTCTCTATACTTTTGTCTAATACTGTTGTTTCTTTAGGGGAGCTTGCAACTAGGTTCTACAACAAAAATCATAGGTTGTATTTTGGCTTTGAAATCTTACCATGAATGGCCATGAATTGAAGAAATTTGGAGGAAGTGGTTCTTGGAAGTACACAAGCCTTTTGAAGTCCCCTATGCTTCTCAGAAATGCAGGATCCCCTCAATGCACCTCTTCTTGTATGGTTGCAAAGGCCTTTGAAAACTTGTCAAATCCAATAAATGGTAGCATGCAAAAGAATTGCAGTCAGTTGGATCTTTTAGGATGTGAAAAGCCTAAATTTACAAATGCAGTGAAGGTTAAAGAAAGTGTTCCTAAGATAGGGCAGATTCAACAAGATGATGTTGAACATAGACTCACTGAAATCTCACACTGTAGAGGTCATATTCATGACCTATTTGTAATGAAGGGACTAACCTCCATTATCTCATGTTTTTCATTGTTATTTCATGTTTTGCAATGCTTGAATTGAAATATAACTTCATTCCAAAGTACATGATGGGTTATTACATGTTTATGGTTGGTAGACCTAATTGGAGCTTGGCTAAGGAGTTTTGCAGTAGGCATTAAGAATTCAAAGGAAAACATTAACCATAATCCTTTTGAACCCCTAGAAGCTGCAACACTGGTATGTAACTTTGTTGTCATCCATATTTTTTGAAATTGTCATTGGAGTTACCATTAGTGCAGATTTATTTTAGAACAGTAAAATTAATAAATGCATTTCTATAGTATATATAGGTTATTTTGTAATGTATGCTCTTGCTAGATATGACCAGATGGGTTGAATATGTGTTGTTTGCATTTGTAACAAGATTTTGGTAAAAAAAAAAAGTATATTTAATTTCATCAACATTCTAGATCACACTTTGTGATCCATCATTAGGATAATTTTCTTTAATCCTAATGATGGATCACTGACTGTGATCTGGATTGTCAATGATATTAAATGTTATTTTTACTAGAAGCTTGTTTAGTATATCACAAACTCTACAAATTTCATGTTTATTATGTTTGCATGTGTTAATTTTTAGTTGGTTGTATGGTGTTTTCCTAGAGTTGGGGAATGCATTTGACAACTGTGGGATAAAGCTATAATAGGTCTAGCATAGTTTTAACTTCTATCCATTAGCCTTTTTTACAAAGGAGATAGGAATGACAATTACTTTGTGCAGGTCTTTGGAGAATTTATAGATGTGTCTTCTTAGCGTGTGGCTCTAAATGGTAGTACAGGTGGAAAGCGAGTTCATTCACTCCCTTATGTTGATCCAAATAATCCAGGTATTTAATTTGTATCATAATGTAGTATGTTCTAGGATTGGAGTACTCTATTTGAGGCTTTCATTTTTATCAATGGACCAAACTCAAATTATCTGAGAATATAATGATGCATTTTTAGAGTTCATGCGAGAATTTTGTTATTTGATAAAAATCTACTTCCAAATATGGTTTTGATGGATTTTCATATCCTCATCCAAAGCTCCAATTCACACACCTGAGGCAAGGACACTTTCAAGTGTATCAATTACAAATTTACAATCAATAATCAAGCTATTGATCAATTGTTTAGGAATAAGGTAGTTGTATATCACTAATTGAATATTGTCTATTTGTTTGCTATCTTGCATGAATTCATCTTTTTTTAAATTGTAAGAGATAACTAGGAAACATTATATCTAGCGCCTAAATTTAGGGTGCCATAGTTGGAAAAGGAAAATAAAATGTTTGAATTCTATCCTCTATATTATTTGACTTTTATGAGTTTTTGATGTGCAAATTTTGAAACCTTATTTTCAGGTTGCAGCTCCAAATTGGAGAAGTGAAAGGTGAATACCAGCAAGGAAGAGTTTGGAGGAGCCGAAACCAATAGCGACAGGAAAGCTATGGATTTCCAAGGGGATTAAATGGGTCGATCCCCTATAGGAGGTCGTTGCCCTTCCAAAAGGACTGCAGTTAAGGAAGTGAAAAATAGTATAAGTATATGAAAATAGTAGTATTATGTTTATATAGTGTTTGTAAGTTGTACAATGTCACTAAAACATTGAATGTAACCAATGAGATTTTGATTTGCCAATGAGGCTTAATAAAGTAAATTTTTAGAGTGGTTTTTTCTCCACTCATAAATATTGTGTTGCGGCTTCTCTTGATTTGTAATCTGTTTGTGTTTGTGTCTGATCAATCATATTTGTTCAAGCATTTTAGTCTTCATTTCATAGTGTTTTTTAACATTTGAATATCTATAATACTTGAAGTTTATATCTATAAACTTGTGAGGATTAATTAACTTAGATTTGATTTGTAATGACTAAAGTAATAACTAAATTAATGACTAAATACATGACTAAATTAATGATTAAATTTGACTAAATTAATGGCTAAATATATGACTAAAGTAATGACTAACTATATGACTAAATAAATGACTACCATGACTAAATACATGACCAGTTAACAACAATCAATGACTAAACAAATCACTACCATAACTAAATTAACGACTAAATCAATTACCAAATCAATGACTAAATAAATGACTATGATAGTTTAGTCATAAATTTGGTGTTATAAATGACTACAAATAAACCACTAAAATAGTCACGTGACTAAAATTAATGACTAAATATATGACTAAATAAATGACCAAATCAATGACCAAATTAATGACTAAAATAGTTTAGTCATAAATTTGGTTGTGTTATAAATGACCAGCAATAAACTACTAATGGTCACGTGACCAAAATTAGTCATTTATATGCAATTTTTAGTAGTTTATATTTTTGTTTGTGTACTAGTGTTTGATTAAAATTCATTGCTTTTCGGTGTAGCTTGTATTTAGATTCTATGAGAGTTGAAGGGTAATGTGAGTAATTTTGTGATCTAAATTGTAATAACTATTGTTTTTTCATAGGATAGTGTTTAAAAATGAAATCACATAAATTAATTGTAAGTTGTAAAATACTAGATGTGTTGTGAATTTTTCATTCTTCTTGTTCAAATATAAAGGGTGGAGAGCATGTAAAGGAGTTTGAGGTGTGGGATACATCAATCAAATGAAATTGAAGTGAGGGATAAGTAACCAATTAGGTTGTTACATTTTTAGGGTTTTAAAACAATGGTACAGGGGGACATGTCCCTTAGGATTTTGGCCCCCATACCCATACCCAAGAGTAACCAATTAGGTTGTTACATTTTTAGGGTTTCAAATAGGAATGACCAACTTGGGGAGTAATTATTCACTCACACAAGCCTTCTTGTTCCATTAATGGTAGGTGTACTCAGCTGAATTCATAGAAAAAGGGTTTATAATTTGTATTTTCCTCTCATTCAAACATTTGAGGAGTTGAAGAAGAGTTTGAAGAAACCAGAGCCGAAGCTAAAGAAAGTTGCATAGGAGTTGTTCCTAGGTAAGTTTCCATCAAAATCCCACTAGTTTCTTTTGATAATTTGCAAGAACTAGTATATTGAACTAAAATTTCTGAAGTGTTTTCAACGATTAATTAGGGTTTCTGACTTCTTTTGATTAAGTATCTAGTTTCCTAATTGGGTAGAGTTATATATGAACTTGAGTTTGAGCTACCAAGAATAGAGAAGCAATCCCAAACCTAACTTAATTCCAAAGCCAAAAACCTTGAAGAAGCCAAGATGAGTCAACTTGGTGAGTTGTCATCTTCAATACCTATACCCAAGAAGAAAAAATAGAAGGTTTCTCATGACCCACCCCAAACATCTGAAGTGACTAAGAAGAAAAAGGGCCAACCAAAGGAATACACCTGCTTCAATGGATAAATTCCAATCGCTAGATGTCAAGGCAAGTGGTATGAAGGCTACAGGGGAAGGAATACTAACCACCAATTTCAAAGACCTTGGAGCTAGAATTGCTGACATTGTTATGCTAGAGGTTGGATGGGAGTTATTTATGTATGCTTTCACAAGAAGAGATGCTTGGAATCTTGGTAAAAATGTCTAGGGTTATGAATAAGGGAAATTGGTTGTCCTTAATTTCTTTGTGGAGGTAGACTTAATGTTGCACCTTGTAGATAGATATGACGATGTGAATAGGGTAATCACAAACGCTGAGGGTAGGAGCATTTTAGAAATGAAGGTACATAGAAAATTTGTGGAAGTTTTCAGAATGAAACCTAATGCTAGTGAAAAGATCAACATCAAGAAGTTGTAGAAGGAATATATTGATCATAGGTTTTGATTCTGAAGAGGTGAATTTCCAAGGCATAGATTAGATAAGTGTGTTATGTTTGCACTCAAAAAAGTTGAACCCCTAGATTGTGAAGAATTTGTAGACTATTTTAGATACACATACTTCATGTTGTGTTAGACTTGTGCTCGGGGTGAAGTTTGATGGAAGGATAACCTCAACCCTATTGTTTATGATAATTGAAATTCAACATAAGAGTAAGCACACATGGTTCGACTATGCTAGTAGAGTTGCTGACTAGTTACACTATGATTTGGTAAGATTGAAGGAGACAAGAATGCAATTGACATTGAGACATTATTCACTATTGATGCATATGATATTATATCAGGGAAGGGAAATATTTGGCAAGGGCATGATATTAAGACAAGTGGATGAAAGAAATGGGTGCTTTCATAATAGTGGCTCAATTTGAGAGAACGACTTTAGCTGAAATCACATTTTTAGAAAAATATGATTTAAGCCTTAAAAAGTTCCATTTTAAGGATTCCAATTGAAGAGGGTTTGATCAAATCACCTTAGATCAAACCCCCTTGATAGAACCTCTAGTTTTAAACCATACCTATAAATGCGTCTCCTTTACACCTATCAAAATGCTGATAAAAAATCACTTTTGATTTAGATTTTGGGATCAAATGAATTCATTTAAAATTTATTTCAAATGATTATGGTATTCCTCAGAACAAGCTATCCAATTAATATAATTTTAATATGTTTTGGTTTTGTTATGTATTTGTTTTTTAAAGTTTTATTAAACATAGGTTTTTCATTGAAAATGAATTTCTTTGTTCTTCACATGTGGAAAAATAGAAGATTATCAAAAAAAAATTTAAAAATATGAGTACACCAGATATTGAAGTCCTTGATCCAACAAAAAAATTAAATTAAATTTTGACATATACAAACAAAGTTAAGCTGCTATACGCACAGAATCAATTGTAATTTGTTTGACTTTGAAACTTGATTAAGGAAAAATATTCAATAAAAACTATCTAACCAAGTGGAAGCATTAGATATCGAGTTACAAATCTAAATTTGAAAGAATTAGAATTTTATCCTTCATGGAAAAAATGTTATGCTATACTAAAAGGCCACTTTTAAAAAATGTTGTTTCTAGAAAAATCTATTTTGTATGAGGATTGTACAATCAAAAGGTGTTATGGGACTCCTGTAGCACCACATATACTACCTAGATTTATTTTTGATAGGTTGGCTTTCATTTCATTGTGATCAAAAGGCCTCCATCATTGGATCAAATTTATCCTTTGACTAAGTTATTTTTTGTATTGGCAAAGGAAGCATATGAGGTATTTGGTATAATAATCAATAATCTGATAATGAAAGTAACCTCTACAAGAAATTTTGATCGAGAAGGACACATCAATAGAGAAAAGATGAAAAGGGAATCTCAGGCTATGGACCTCATGATTTCTTTTATAGAGAAGATGTGATAAGGAATTTTCCACCATATGTTGTTGTCTAGGATAGAGAAAATATTTGGATGAAAATTGCTAAGGTTGAGCATAGGGCTTCTACTCAGAATTATTATTATGAAATTCCTTACAAGAACCTCATTGAAAATTTTAAAAGGATGGAATTGGTTCTTAGTGATTTAAGTGATGGTACTTTCCTAGAGAATGTGCAACAAGCAAAGAAACTAGCTCAAAAGGCTCTACAAGAACATTTATTGAAAATTGGTGGTCAACCAAAGGGGTTTAGAACGCTAGAAGAGTAGCAGCCCATAGATATTGAAGATATTACTTTTATGGAGTTTCCTCCTACAAATATTCATGAATCATAGGGTGTTGAGGAAAATGTACAACAACCATCTATTGAATCAATGCCTCTTGAGCAAGGAGTGGAGCATGAATTTTCTCACCCTGATGTTGGAGATGTAATGGAACCATTTGTTCTAGATGATAGGCTAGTACCTTGGGAGTATGATTAAAGCCATGATAATGATGCAAGGGTTTTAACCTATGCCAAATTCCTAGAGGTTGATTCCTTTGTGGCATCCAAAGAATCTAGATAATACATTGCTGAGCTGAAAGTTGACGAAATAAATGAGAGGATACAAATGGTTTAGGAAGGAGTGGATCCTTCACAATAGGAAGAAGTCAGAATAAGGACTGAAGACCAAATTATTTGAGAAATTGAGCAAATGAATCCTATGGAAGCTAGGAGATAGGTCAAAGAAAGTGGGGTACTAGTAATGCCAAGATGGAACATGTCCTCAATAATTGGTCCAGATGTAATCAAGAATGACCCAAATGCTATGGTATCAGAGGAGACTTTTGATGAGAAAACATCTGGTTAAGGATTTAGCCCCAATTTACATGCATTATTTGTTTGGTCATTAACATTAGACTCAAGGAGATGTAGACTTAGCAGGACAATGAATGGCCTTTCAAGAGACTTGATTATAGGAAGGGCTTCAGAGATGACATCTCCACAGGTTGAAAGGTTAACAATGCATACTTCCATGTTGAGTGTTGACACAAGGGTATGTGCAGGATCATCATGGAAAAAATAGGCCCTTAAGTGGCAAAAAAATCAGAAAAATCAAAGTTAGACAACTTGACGTAAAAATTTGAATAAGTTATCTATATTATTTCAAAAATATGTAAGAATAGAAACTATAGAAAATTGAATGTAGTTTCTAAACTACTAGGTTTGTTTAAAAAAAGAAAGAAATATATTTGGTGAAAATTTGAAATTTCAATGTAGTAGTACTTAAATTTCAGGGGAAAAATAAGAAGTAGGTGTCTGTCTGACCACCCTAACCATAATAAAATGATAATATTTTCTTATAAGATTTTAGATATAAGTAGAGGACTTGCCCCGATGTGATGCATATTTTTTTTAATTTTTTTCCAAGTCAATAATTAATTATGAATTTTTTATTACAACTTTTAAAAAATATTAAAAACTTGTATGTCTGACCACCTTAACTTAGTGAAAACTTCATGAAATTCATTTTTTATTTTTTTAATCCTATAGTATGCAAAGCATAGAATGTGATGCATGTTTTGGATTCAAAAAATGTGATACAATTTGAAAGCTATAGATGTTTTTCAATTAGTGTATCAATCAAGACTTTAGTCATACTTTGAATAGAAAATGAATAATAATAATTTATTAAATTCAAAGTAAAGAATAATTTATATTGGTGGAAAGCTAAGAATCTCCTTTAAAAACCCTTTTCGTTTCATCAATTTTGGATAAAAAAAAAGTCGTCAGCCACATACCCATCATATTGCCACTTTTTGGCCCATCGTGATCCTGCACATACCCACAATAGAGATCTCTTAGGCCAGGCATAAGAAATTGTTTTAAAAGCATAACAAAATACTTGAGGAATACAATAAATTGAACACTACTATGATTAGGGTAGGTTAGAGGACCTTGCCTACTTCCCCATCTAGTACCTCACTACAAGATAAAGAAACCTTCAAAATAAGAATTACTGCCCTAAAGGTCAAACTCCAAACAACCAAGTGTGAGAAGAACATGCTCAGAAGAATATGGACAAGATTACAAAGGATATGGCTGATGAAATTCTAGGCCACATATTAACCAGGGTAGCCCTTATCTAGAAAAATCCTTATGGTCAATCTATAAAGGAATACATGATGCATTTGAAAGGTTCCAACATGTTCAAGAGGTTTTCTAGAATACTTGGAATAAGTGGAGTAGTAGATTGAACAATTTAATAGAGATACAAGAAAATGCGAAGGATGACCTTAAAGCTCCAGCAAATCTTCATGGCATCATAAGAGGAATTGAAATAATTGGTGAGGTCACAGGTTCCCATGAATGAATTGGTGGACAACTACAAGGTAAAATCAAGGCCTTCAGGGATATGGAGGAACGTGGTGCACCTAAGATCCTCAATGAAGATGGAACACTCAAAGAGTATGAACCATGGAGGGATTTCTTTAGGTATCAAATTGCTACAGGTCCATAGATAACAAACATTGAAAACAAGTTGGACTTAACTGTGTTAAATGGTATAATTGATAATTCCATCATAATTCAAGTTGACATGGAACCTTTGTGAAAGAGTCCAGAGTAGTAATTGATGCAAGATAAAATGCATACAACACAAAGGTGTAGAATTTATTGCATATCAATTGGCCTACAGAGGATGAGTATAAGAATTGGCTAGAAAAGTATGTTGAATAAGTCATAAAGATGGTGAGAGAGATATAGAACATGGTCTAGTATATTACAAGTCTAGCATTTGAAATAACTATATGAAAAAAATCTATATCTTATCAAATTTGAAAGTGCATGTGGTAATCCGATCAATCCTCTCTTTTTGCTTTATGTTTCTTTCTACTTCTGTGTTTCACACTTTTACTGAGTAAGATGATGATGTGGATAAGGATGCGAGTTCAATAAGCTCATACAAGTTTTTGTCTTTTGTATTTCCCCCCATTTCTTCAAGTGTAAATATAGCTTCCTGGGGGGTTGAAATGAAATGAAATACTATTGAAATACAAATTAAAATGTAAACTGATTATCTAATAGCTTGATGCTTGTTTCTCCCTTGATCTCATAAAAGGGAATTCAAGACTATTATGTAGGGGTCTTTGAAAATTTTGGTTGATCTCAGGTAGTTTTGCATATATCTTGATGAAGTGTAATAAGTATACAATGGATATAGAATTTCTCATAGAGTCTTAGGTTATGGGTTTACATTTACATTCAGGTTAAAGGTTTTGCAAGAATTGTAGCATTTGAGAATCGATGGTGGAAGATTACATATAGATTATATCCTATGGATTTTTTCATGAATTAACAATGAAATGATCAAGGATTATTTTATTAGCCTCCAATTAATGTGGTTGGATGTGTGTTTGCATTTCTACTTCAATTCAAGTAGTTGATTTAAATGCTTAAATACAGTTAAGTATGTTTTGTGTGTTAATTCATAGGATCTCTAAGTAGTTTTTGTATGTAAGGTTTGAGTAATGAATTTGTAATGCAAATCCATAATATTCTACAAATGTCTAATTCCTTTGTTGTTGCATTAAAGTATGTTATGAATTTTACCTCGTCACCCTAGGATAATGCACTATTCTATATGTTAAGTGAATTTCAAATGTATCTGGTTAGCTAGATCACATCAAAGAACATTTCATTTGATTAAAATAATACAAAAAATGATGATGGATGTTGTAGTTCTTGTTCAAGTTTCCCATTCTTTGCTCCAAATCATAAAGGTGTAAAGGATTTTCCAGTTCTTTGCAAATTTTCACTTGTTGAGTCATAAATATGAGAATGTTTCTACTTAAAATGCAATGTATGTCTAAGTCTTATGAAGAAATGTTATAAGTGCATTGTGGGATCACCCTCTCGAGGCTTGCAAAACCTAAAGTGCAGGAGGAAAGCTTGATTGCTTTCTCTCATTCATTGGCCAACCACTTTTAGGTTGTTGATTATTGGAATTAGTAAATCCATAGGCTTCCTCAAAGATCTGGTTGGTATTTAAAAGAGCCAACAGATTGGTGACTCTGTTGTGGACCATTCAAATTTAAATGTCTCTAGTTTAGATCTAGTATAGTCAAAGTCAAGTGTTTTGTTATTCTTCATTAGAAGAATTATTGGTTCAAATTTTAAAGCTATATACGTCATATTCCATTTATGCATCAAATTCTGGTCAATTCTATCATAGTGTGTCGAGTTATGTTTAGAATTTTCTCTGAGGTCACAAATAACAGGTCAAGAATTTTGACACTATGCTGAGAACTAGAAGTCACACGACTTCATCCTGAGCAATAGTTAGAACCTAAATTTGCAAATGATAAATAGCCTCTATGGAAGAAGAAAACTATTGAATTGGGTAAGTGTATCGACTCTCTTGCTGGAGCATCTCCTACCTTCAATAATGAAGTAAATAGTATAAATACTAATGAAAATTCAAATGAGGGTGGAATATTTGAGGGAGGCCAAGGAATTTTTCCTATTGAATGAGTGTTTGATAATGAGCTTGATATTTCTAGAGAGGAAGATAGGCAGGGATTTTGGGAAAATAATAAAAAATTATTATAGAACCACCAACACCTGAAGTTGGGCTTTTTTTTCAATGGGGAAACTTTAACCCAAGGGGAGAGCTCCCAAATTCAGAAATACTTGTTCCCACTATGTAAGATCTAATTGATCAAACCTTTCATACCACAACACCGAGTGAATATGGAGACTTCTTACAAAATGAAGAATATATTGATAAGGATATGAAAGCCTTGGAGGATGAAGGAAATTAGCTTGTTGAGCAAGAAGAAAAGCAGAGATTAGAGGGGTTGAAGGAGGAGGATAGGATCAGAGCCAAGTAGCATGATAGGGATGATAGGAGACAAAAATTTGATAAGATGAGAGAAGATGCTGCTAGGCATAAAGCTTCTCAAAAGAATGCTGGGAAAATAGTAGCCCAAGCTACCCATGAAATTCCTAAGTTAACAGTCTAGATGGGAAATCCTACTACTAACACCTATGCAACAATTGTTACTACTACTAAAACCATTGATCCTCCTAAGAAAAAATCATTTGTAGATCATGGGAAGAAACCCATGGATCAGACCCAGAAGAATACTTTTAATACATGGGTATGTGCGGGATCATGATGGGTATGTGTAGGGTATGTGGTTGACGAATTTTTTAACCCAAAATTGATGAAATGAAAAGGGTTTTCAAAGGAGATTCTTAGCTTTCCACCAATATAAATTATTCTTTACTTTGAATTTAATAAATTATTATTATTTATTTTCTATTTGAATTATGACTAAAGTCCTAATTGATAGGTTGACTAAAAAAAATCTATAGCTTTCAAATGGTATCACATTTCTTGAATCCAAAACATTCATCACATTCTATGCTTTGCATACTATAGGATTAAAAATGAATTTCATGAAGTTTTGACCAAGTTAAGGTGGTCGACATACTGTTTTATATTTTTAAAAATTTGTAATAAAAAATTCATAATTAATTATTTACTTGGAAAAAGTTACAAAAAAATATGCATCACATTGAGACATGAGTCCTGTACTTATATCTAAAATCTTATAAAAAAATGTTATCATTTTATTATGGTTAGGGTGGTCAGACAGACACCTGCTTCTTATTTTTTCCCTAAAATTTAAGTAGTACTGCATTCAAATTTTAAATTTTCACCAAATAGATCTTTTTAAAATAAACCTAGGAGTTTAGAAACTACATTCAATTTGCAATAGATTCTATTCTCACATATTTTTGAAATAATATGGATAACTTATTCAAATTTTTACGTCAAGTGGCCTAACTCTGATTTTTTTGAATTTTTCGCCACTTAAGGGCCTATTTTTTCCATGATGGTCTTGCACATACCCACATTCACCAATAGTAGTAACACAAATACCCACACCTCATCTACAAAAAATCCTATAAATAACCCCAAAGCTGATCACATTTCATCTGTTGTACCCTCGAATCCTAAACTCATGAAATTGCAGCTGGTGAATGAGAAGTTGTAGGAAGATTTGAAGAAGGTTGAAATTGAAGTGACCAATAAAAAAATGGCTAGGAAGATTCCCTTAAAATGTCTATACCAACTCCAGATCCTTCAAGCTTTGGGAAGAATTATAGTGTATCTCACAAGAAGAAATCAAGAGGGCATAGTCCTGGTGGAGGTGGTTGTTGAAACCAGGGTGGTGAAGGTGGAGGAGGTAACAAGAATAATAGTTCTTATTCTAAGGATGATGAAGAAGATAAGAATAATAATGGTAGAAATAATGGAAGTGGAAAAGGTACAAATGCATATCAATTTGACAATAAGAAGGATGATGAACAAAGGGATAATCATAGGGATAGACATCCTAGGAGGCCACCTCAAACTAATAGATATAGGAAATTGTGTTTTGACAATATTCCTGGTTACCCAAACCTTGTCCCAAACAATGCAAGGACACATCTTCCTAAATTTACTGGTAATAATGCTTTTAGTAGTGAAGATCACTTGAAATCCTTACAAAGTTTTGTGGAAGATATTGAGTTATGAGATGATGATGTTGCTATGAAATATGTTATGTAATCCTTCACCGAAGATGCAAGGGATTGGTATAGGGGATTACTAGATGCAAGTATTGATTCAAAGGAGTCTTTCTATAGAGTTTTCAGAGAGTAGTATGGGGATCAAACTGATCCCAAGTTTATATTGAATGACTTCAATAATATCACTAAATGACATAATGAGTTGGTTACTAAATTCAACGCAAGATTTTAGAAGTCTATGAATAGAGCCCCTTCCTATCTATGGCCTAATGCTGATGCATGTTTGGTGACTTATTGTAATGCTTATGATTGTAAGATGTGTTATCTACTTAGGGATAAGAACCCATAGAATTTGACAGAGGCCTACAAGATGGTGGTCAACATTGAAAACAATAGGAGAGCCTCTGGTAAAACAAGAAGAAGAGAAGACCCCAAGGCTTAAAAAAGCTTAAGAGCTCAAACTGATAAAGCTGGTAAAACTCCAGCTCAAAATGAAAAGATAGATCAGGTTCTTAGCTTATTGCAAAATGAAGCTAATAATGATAGGACACAATTCTAGAGAAATGAAAGGCCCCCGAGATTGCAAGATTACCCCTATCATACAAACTAGCATAATGGGAAGCCAGTTAAAAATAATAGAAAAATGTCCAGTGTACACCAGACCCTCTATAAAAGAATTCTACCGATGTTACTGAAGACTTACCATGGTGTGGAGTTTTTCAGATGCCCCATTCTTCACAACAATGTGTTGTGGCAATGTCGGTAGAAGAAGCTCAAGATAGTCCAAGTAAGATCTGATTCTTTGCAAGATCATCATGAGATGACAAATGTACTCATGACTAATTTAGACCTTGGTTGTGAAGAGTATTCCTCATATGATGAGCCTCACAGGAGTGATGTTGATGTTCAAAGGAAGGAGATAAACTCTCATCATCAAGTATTCTTAGATGAAGATGACGAAAATGATTGCACGCTCTATACTTTTGAATCAGATGATGATTCTTTGAGAAGACCCTCTAGTGAGGAGATTGAAAGGTATACAATTGCATTGGTTGCTAAGGCAAGGAGTGACTACCATTTAAGGAATATAACTATGAGTGGTAATCCAGGCAGCCGAGGTAGCTTGATTGTTAAAGAAAATAATGCAAGAAACAAATAAGCAAAAATAGGGAACAAAAGGGAAGAGACAAAACCCAAGGAGGGTAAGGAGATGAGAATTAGGGCCAAAAATGGAACTAAGGCAAAGATTGATGATGAAGTTGTTCCTCAAGCTGAGAAGGATAAGGATGTGAAACCCAATGCTGAAAAGGTCTAGGGACAAGGTGAAAAGGTAACTCCTACAAAATGTCTAATCCCTAGGTTACTGACTTATTCTCCAATTGGTATGTTTCAGGTATTGTCTCAAGTCAAAGTCATAGTCCCACTCCTTGAAGTGATGAGAGTAGATGAGTAGAACAATAAAACTATTGCTCTTATTTATAGTATTTTTGCAAGTGGGAAGGATAAAATAATGATAAATCAACCTAAAACAAGCACAAGCCAAGAAAAGAATGTTTAGGTGGAAGTAGTGATCAATGAAAATCTAGAGATATATCTGGGAACCACTATTATTGCCAACCCAAATCATGTTAATCCATTTTTTCTAAGCTTAATCATTGATGGTAAGTTGCTTAGAAATTGCATGATATACTCAAGGGCCTAAAGCAATGTAATGTCGGTAAAGATCGTGGAAGAGATTGGTTTAATGGTTGACAATACATATGTGAAATGCTATGCTATGGATTCAAGGGAGGTGCCTATCATTGGGGTGATCAACAAAGTTCTGTATAAATTGGTAGCATTTCCTGAAAAGGATTTGTATATGAGTGTTACAGTGGTGGATATCCAACCAACTTATGGAATGTTGTTGTCTAGACACTGGACTGCTTCCATGGGTGGGAGTATTCAGTGTGACTTTTCATATGCAACTTTTTCCATTGACTAGAAAGATGTCAAGATCAATAGACAATGAAGAGCTCCTCACATAATTGAACACATTGAAGAACCTGAAGAATAGTACAGATTTTTTTTTTGGATATTGGTTTAGACACTTTTCAAATTGAGGAAGAAATGATAGAAGAAGCAGTCAGGCCTACATCGATTGATAGGGAGGTCCTAGAAACATCTCAAGAAGGAAACCTCTTGACTATGTACTTTGATGGAGCATGTTCAAAGGAAGGCTCGAGTGTAGGAGTTATCCTCATCTCTCCACAAGGTAAAACCTTCAAGTACTATTTTTTGTTATAATTTGCTTGACAAACAAGGTTGTTGAGTATGAAGCCCTCTTGGCTGGTTTGAAATTAGCCTACAAACATGGCATTAAGTTGCTAAGAGTACTGCGGAATTCTGAGTTAGTAGTTTCCCAAATTAGGTCTAGATTTGTCACTAAGGATAAAAGGCTTAGACAATAAAGGAATGAGATTTTGGATACTATTGAAGCCTTTGATGCCTTTGGCATAGAATGGATAGAAAGAGGAAAAAATGTCAGGGCAGATTTAGTAGCGATGTACAAAGTGTATCAAGTAGTTGGTCCTAATTCCATGCACACTTCCGTATCCACCCATCATTGCTCATCTTCCCAAGTTTGGAGAGTCAAAGATTCCAAACTATCAACTAATCCATCTCCTATCCCTAAAAAAACTCCATCCACACCTCCACACATGATATCCAATTCTCACATCGACCATGTATTGGAAACGACCCTTTATCATAAGGATTCAGAAGGCATTCTATCGTGATGTGCGCACCAAGATGAAGTCAACTGTAGTATCAACGAAGCAAATCAAGAATCCCAAAAGCTGCATTCAAGTGCACGTATCTTAGCAAAGCAACTTCTTTAAGTAGGATATCGATGGCACATTATGACAAGGGCATCTACATCAGAAACACCTTGTGATTCAGCATGAGCTTAAAATCTTTCACAGAAAAATACAAAAAAATAAAAAAAATATGAAAATCCAAAAAAATTAGAAGGATTGAAAACAATAAAGAGAAAAAAATCATCCTCTAGTGAAAACCACTATGGTGGCGCTTTGGGCAAGACCATGATGAAAACCTAGAAAATAGGCATCATGTGTAGAATCGAGCATCTATGTGCGCCACTTCAAGTGAAAGCATCTCATCCCATCCATAATAAATCGAGCATTCCATCCATCTTATCCATAATAAATCATTCATCCATAAACCATTCATCCAATCCATTTTCATCCATCTACATCCATAATCCAAGTTATTTTGACAAAATTTTGGTGCACACTTTACGCTTGCTTATGGTAAAAATCTTGGCATGGGTCATTGTCATTGATCCTATCCTACCCAACAGTATCTAAGCCATGAAGCATTATCCAAATAAGCATGTTCTTTATCTAAACACCTTATCTTATCGCAAGATAATCCTTGGCATACTTTGCATGCTTACCATATCCATCCATCCATACACCTATCTAGGCATCTATCCATAACATTCTATACATTGCTAGACTCTAGGGGTAGATATTTACATTGTGCTTCGGGAATAAATCTTGATCTATATCCTCCAACTTATGTGGCGATCTGAACATTGGCAAATGCGAAATCAAATTGGTCAAAGCATTTGTGATCCAAAATCCAAATCACTAGCCCATGGCATATTTTGACAAGATGTTCCTTATCAGTCTTCATCTTTCATCGAAAATCAATCCAAATAATCACTATCAGTTGCATCTAAGTTGCACATCAAATGAGATGTCAAATCATTCAAACAACTTTTGTTCCAAACCAAGCTTCATCAATCATGATCAATCAAATCCAATCAAAAAATCATCATCTCAGGATATCCTTGTGTTGTTTAACACTATCCTTGCGTTGTTGTGCATCCTCAATAATGTTATCATCATCAATCCTAATTAATCAATCCTTGCATTGTTGTGTATCCTCAACAATGTTATCATCATCATCAGTCCATCAATTCGATCAATCAACCTTAGCTTGGTCTTCAAAAAAATCCCAAATAGAGAACTGATATCATCACATGTGTCCATATCCAAATCGTCAAAATTGTGTGAAAAATCCAAAAACATTCATAAAAGTCAGAAAATGTCAAAAACATGAGAATCCAAACTACATCGTCTCTGAGCTTAAATGTAGGCAAGGATCATCTCTGATAAGCCCCTAAGACATCAAAATCCAAAAAACATTTGAAAAACATCAAAATTCAAAAACATTCAGAAAAACACAAAATCCAAAAACATTCATAAAATCTTAGAAAACCCCAAAACATTTGAAAAATAAAAAATCAAAACATTTGTAAAATCTTTAAAAATACCAAAAACAACCTCAAAACATTCCAAAAACGTCAAAAACATCCAAATATTTGAAAAATCCATCCATCTCATCTCTCTTTCACTCGAAATAATAATCCATAATCATCATCACCTTCATCCTTTGAGAACACAAACGGAAACAATCATAGCAGTCAGCAAATGCAAGCTTCAATCATAAAATCAAAATCGAAACAACAAACCTTTAAAAAAAAATCAAACTCTTGATCATTTTCAGACATGTCAATCGACCTTATATCAACAGCCTATCAAACAACTTATCAAACCGTCATCATCCTATACAATGCATGTCTAGGTAGGATATATCGTTCCGAGAATGGGCATCATTTTGGATATCACCTTGGATTCTTATCCTATCAAAACACATTCCTCTGGCTGAAGGTATGAAGAACACTAGCTTGTTTGCATACTTGATCTTTTCTTTTGATTTATCTTATTGCACTCATTCCAAGGACCTCTCGATGATATCCGAACAAAGGATTTAGAGAGATAGGAATGGAGCAACGATCATTATCTTTTGTCTATTGTGCTTGTTGGACGTCCTTGTAAAATAACTTGGTGAATACTTGCTTTGTTAGGTATGTCCTAGCAAGGTTTTCGTATGTCAAGTGTGAACAAGAATACTCCTATCTATTTGTCAATTCAAAGTCCATCACACTAAGTGCAACGCCATCCTGGTTCTTTATACCTTGATGCATCGTACCTACGTGTGTTATCAAACATAAGGTAAGTAGCCCTTTTAAATTCCCAATCCTTGATAAGAAAATCATCATCATCTATCATCATCATCATCTCTAATAAAGTCTCATCAGATCATGGACTTGTTGGATCCTCTTGTCATCATATCATTCCTAATTTCATCTTTTTTCGCACTAACATCACGTCATGAATAGTTAATCATCATCACCAGTGCATCCATCCTACATCCACAAACCATCAGTATTTTGCATATCATCTCACATGCATGTTCATCAGCATAATATAGATCTATTAGTCTAAGCATCTACATAAATCATACATTTGCATAATCAGAGCATATCACATCATCCATCTCATCCAATCATCACATCATATCATCATTTAAGTTGTTTAAGATAATATAGATTTGTTATTCGAAGCATTTTAAAACCATCTCATTTGCATCATCATCCATAACCATCCATTTTGAACCTCTTTATCACGAGATCGACCCTCAAATAGAATATTTTCGCTCAATCTCTCGTGGGGGCAATGTACCAGTGTACTTCTTTCCGCTGGGGCATCTGAAAAAAATAAAAAAAATTCAAATTTTTGATCATGGCAAGTTTATTCTTTGAACCAACACAGCAAGTACATTGCTTCAAAGAGGGGAAAAATGTAGACACGTGAAATTAGCATTATGCACTTAGTTCATATCCATCTGCTCATTCATAAATCAAATTCACATTAATCCACTCATTAGGTAAATCAGGTTCATTTAATCTCTAAGGATTATCCACTTAAATTGAATAAATTAACTTTATTTAATTTAGGCCTATCATTCCCTCTTTGATTAAATAAATCAAGACTTTATTTAATTAAATCCCAAAAGTCATATTTCTCCCTCTTGATTTAAATAAATCAAAATATCTAAGTCAAATAGGTCAAAGCCCCTAATCATCATCCTAGCTAATTAATCCTGATTAAATCTAATCTAATGCATGTTACATCCTCTAGCTTTTCCCACTTGCACAAATAAATCAATTTATTCATTTATAAAATCAACATTTTCACTCAACATGGCATCTTTGAGGAATATTCCCTCAAGTTTGAATTCAAAATCAAGTGGACATGTACATCCAACAAAGCAATTAATGTCTCTTACATGTCCCTTGCACAAGTCAAACTCAACATTAACTCTCAAATTTGAATTTGAAATCTCACTCTCTTGGGCACATTGGCCAAAACTTGCTCATACCTCAACCTATCACAGGTTGACAAGTGTCCTCATCTCATTTGTCCAAACTTAATCCCACATTGCTATCTTATGAGGATTCTTCCAATTTGAAAATCTTTAAATAGAGGGCTGATTCTTCATCAAATACATCTATAACTCTTATGCAAAGTTACTCTCTTGGATTGAGAACTAATTTTTCTCTTCTTACTCCATCACCATTGCATTTGCAGCATTTGAGCTTGTCAAGGGTTGGGAAAGGGTCACTTTTCACAACAAAGTGACACCAATCCACTATGGAATAGGTGTGCATTATGTATCTTTCATGCTTTCAGTTTAGTTTTTTTTGTTATCATGTTTATGAAGCATTTTGCATTATTTCATAGGAGCATTTTGAGGAATTTGTAGGTACTAACCCATGCTTGAAGTTTAGTGTTTGTAGATTTTAATGGGTTCTCACAGAAACAAAGAAGAAAAAATAGGGAACAAAAGGGAAGAGACAAAACCCAAGGAGGGTAAGGAGATGAGAATTTGGGCGAAAAAGGGAACTAAGGAAAAGATTGATGGTGAAGTTGTTCCTCAAGCTAAGAAGGATAAGGATGTGAAACCCAATGTTGTAAAGGTCTAGGGACAAGGTGAAAAGGTAACTCCTACAAAATGTCTAATCCCTAGGTTACCGACTTATTCTCTAGTTGGTATGTTTTAGGTATTGTCTCAAGTCAAAGTCACAGTCCCACTCCTTGAAGTGATGAGAGTAGATGAGTTGAACAATAAAACTATTCCTCTTATTTACAATATTTTTGCAAGTGGGAAGGATAAAATAATAATCAATCAACCTAAAACAAGCACAAGCCAAGAAAAGAATGTTTAGGCGGAAGTAGTGATCAATGAAAATTCAGAGATATATCTGGGAACCACTATTACTACCAATCCAAATCATGTTAATCCATTTTTTCTAAGCTTAATCATTGATGGTAAGTTGCTTAGAAATTGCATGATATACTCAAGGGCCTAAAGCAATGTAATGTTGGTAAAGATCATGGAAGAGATTGGTTTAAAGATTGACAATACATATGGGAAATGCTATGCTATGGATTCAAGGGAGGTGCCTGTCATTGGGGTGATCAACAAATTTCTGTATAAATTGGCAGCATTTCCTGAAAAGGATTTGTATATGAGTGTTACAGTGGTGGATATCCAACCAACTTATGGAATGTTGTTGTCTAGACACTAGAGTGCTTCCATGGGTGGGAGTATTCAGTGCGACTTGTCATTTGCAACTTTTTCCATTGACTAGAAAGATGTCAAGATCAATAGAGAATGAAGAGCTCCTCACATAATTGAACACATTGAAGAACCTAAAGAATAGTGAAGATTAATTTTTTGGATATTGGTTTAGAAACTTTTCAAATTAAGGAAGAAATGATAGAAGAAGAAGTCAGGCCTACATCGATTGATAGGGAGGTCCTAGAAACATCTCAAGAAGGAAACCTCTTGACTATGTACTTTGATGGAGCATGTTGAAAGGAAGGATCGAGTGTAGGAGTTATCCTCATCTCTCCACAAGGTAAAACCTTCAAGTACTATTTTTTGTTATAATTTGCTTAATAAAGAAGGTTGTTGAGTATGAAGCCCTCTTGGTTGGTTTGAAATTAGCCTACAAACATGGTATTAAGTTGCTAAGAGTACTGGGGAATTATGAGTTAGTAGTTTCCTAGATTAGGTCTAGATTTGTCACTAAGGATAAAAGGCTTAGACAATAAAGGAATGAGATTTGGGATACTATTGAAGCCTTTTATGCCTTTGGCATAGAATGGATAGAAAGAGGAAAAACTGTCAGGGCAGATTTATTAGCCATTATTGTTGTTAGGTTAGATGATGTTGGGTATGTGCAGGATCATGATGGGCCAAAAAATGGCAATATTATGGGTATTTGTAGGGTATGTGGCTGACAACTTTTTTTTACCCAAAATTGATGAAACGAAAACAGTTTTTAGAGGAGATTCTCAAATTTCCACCAATATAAATTATGCTTTAATTTGAATTTAATAAATAATTATTATTCATTTTCTATTAGAATTACAAGTTTATGCTTTCATGTTTATTTATCAGATCTGAGAATAATTTTAATAAGGATAATTTATGTGATAACTGATTCACCCCCCCTGATAGTTGTCTGCGCTTGTGTTTCCAACACAAAGGCGCCCAAAGCTAAAAACAAGGAAAACACCCAAGTGGATGGGGTCAGAATGAGGCGGTAGCTAAATTAAAGGAAGAGGAGGATAGTGACTTAAGTGAGGAGGAGGGGGACATCTTAGACCATAATTGTTTAGGCTCTTGGCCAACTCTAGAAAAGGTGTTATGTGGCCATGTCCAAGCCAAAGAAACATCACCATATGAAGCTAGTGATGATCCACCATTGTCTACAATTGCAAACTATTTAGAGTAACCAACCAATTATCCGATAATTCATTTACAAGAGAGGGAAGCCACCATGCTTCTCATGTTTGATTGACAACTACTTGTGTTGTTTTGTACCTATTGTTGCTAAGATTGAATGGTAGATAAGATATATTTCAAAGAGAGGAGCTATGATGCTTCACCTGTTTGATTGACAACTATTCAAATAAGAGGTAAATTTTTTTGTTGTACCTATTGTTTCTAAGATTAAATGGTAGATAGGAAATTTAATGTAATGTCCTATTTTTGGGATAAAACTAAATCTTCCCTAATTTATCAATTCCAAGTGATTACCTTAGTTTTGGGTATGTTTATAAAATAGGTAGATTCCTACAAAAAAGAGTTAGAGAATATTTTAGAAGAAAATATTAATCATCATGCTTGTAATGGAATCAAAGAGCATGTGGTTAGGGATATAGCTACCTATTGACCTGCAATTATTCTAGTAGACACTTATTAAATAAGAAAACATCATTTTAGAAGCATAATGAATCTTCTTTTAATTTTCCTAATTCATTCTTGAGTATGATAGTCTAATAGGGTGCCTAAGAAACCCTAGGCCCAAGAGTAACATGCCCCTTTTGGCCCCATGTGGCCCTTTCCATTCATATGGGGTGGTGTGCCTAGTGTTCTACCATTGTTCCCTTGTACCAGAGCCATCATTGCTTAATCATATTGAGAGGTTGAGGGTTAGACTACAATAGGCTGTCCTATATAGTCATTTCCTCTAATCCCAAGAGTAGTACACCCCTCTTGGCCCATGTGGCCATTTCCATCTAGATGGGTGGTGTACTTAGAGGGTGACCCACACATTTTTTCCCCTCCTTATAGGCCCTTAATTCCTCTATTTTGACTAGTTATTTACAATCAGATCAAATGAACATTATCCATAGCACCAAGTAGACGCATAGATTTAAATATTAAATCAATGAACAAATCCATCACTTATAGTGAACAATATTAACAACTCAAATTTATACAAATGCACATGTTATCATGATCAATAAATATTGCAAACATATGATGCATACCATATTTAAATACATAACTTGCTCATCTTTCAGTTTTATATTTGTATTCACAAAGTATCATATGAAGCATACCATAGTAAGATATAACATACTACAAGAATAATACACATAAATCACATATATATATATATATGCATACCACAATTGGACAAAGCCTATCAGAGGAATAATAAAAATAAAAATAAAAAACCAAACATAAAATAACTATGATAGACATACATAAATATATAGAGACAATCTATTCATGTTTATATTAAAGAGTCATAATTACTTATAGGGCTCACTAATTTCTACAAGCATCATTATTGTATAATAAAATATAATACACACACACACATATGTTTATTTCTATATACATAATGATAATTTTATTATACTGATAGAGCGAATAACCCAAGATCATCAACTGCAAAAAACCTTCACGAAAGTGAGAGAAAAAAATGCCATTTCACCAAATAAGGAGTGTAAAATATGAGATGAATAATATACATAATGTACAGGCTTATAAAGCCATGAAAATGCTGACGGGTATGCAACCACCCAATACGAGAATAAAAAACTAATTACCCTATTAAATGCAAACTATGTGCCTAAGTTAAAACTTAAGCCTAAGTAAATATGATTTACTCTAACACCCCCCTTAAGTGCAACTTAGGGAGAGTGAATGAAGATACAATATACAGTATGGGTCCTAGCTACACAACCATGTTAGGTACCCATGTACAATGCAACAGAAGAAATCTCTTGCAAGCATAGAAAAGGAGAAAAACCCTCTCCAAAAGAGAAGATAAAAAAGAGAGATGATGCATGTAGGGAGGACTCAATCATAACCCCCAAGAACTACATACATCATGTGTATACAATCAACAACCCCCTAAAAAGGGAAATATAGAGACTATATAGTCCCCCCACAATGTGTAATCACCTACAAAAATAGTAAGTGCTTGAAGATAAAACATGATCAAGTGTCGACAAACAACTTGTCTCCCTTTCGGAAGAAACAAAACCAAATACAAATGCAAGTATGCTTCCCAAAGAAACATGAAAATGTATGATGGTGTCTCTAAAATATGCTCATGTGTCACCAAGATCTTGGAAAATGATGCCACGAACCAATTAGGAACCTACCCAATCACAATTGAAGGTGACAAACAAGGTACCACTAGAAACTGATCTTGAACAATATCTAGAGACTGAAATGGGGTGACAACAGTTGTACCACAACTGTCATCAAATAGGAGAGATAACCCCTCAAGTGTGTCCTCCAAGTCAAAAATATGAGATTCTACGAACAAGCAACCAATGTCCAACAAATACGAATCCCAATTAGGAAGAAAATGTGATACTAGGGGTGATGAGTCATTGTATGTGTGCAATGAATCATCAACATAAAAAGAATGGTATTGTAGAACATGACTTATAGGAGTCTCAATCAATGACTCTACACAACGAATCACTGAAGCCAAAGGTGCGTCAACTATCTCTGATGGAGAAAAAGTAGCATCTAAAGAACCCTCTTCATCCTCATATAAAGACTCAAAGTAATCCAAACCTTCAAACTCCTAGATAGTAACATGATCATAGGGTATCCTGTCTGAAAAATGAAGAGGCGCAAGACAATCTAAAACAAGATCATTTGGGAATGGCAAGGTATCATGATCTCCATGTATTTCCCAGATTTTAATCCAAAGAGTATATGGACACTCAAAATGATCAACAACATCTAAAGTGGCATCATCAGTATGCATTGTAATAACTCCTAGGGCATGATCCCTTTCGCAATTCCAAGCAAACTTCTTACTATTAGTGCTAGGAAGGGGAACAAGATTATATAGGTATTTCAAAAGATGAAGCCATCTCAAGTGCTTCAATATACCATCTCTCCATTGCATATAATTTCCCCTTTCCAACATAATCATGACAGGATGCAATGAAAACCCATAATCAACTATGAAAAAACTCCACAAAACAACAAGATAGTAACCTTCAACAACAACTAGAAACTCCCAAATACTGCAAATAAAGGCGAAACCAATATCAAACTTCAATGGAATAAAATCACCACTAAACTTAAAAAATTGAGAGAAATTCGTTGACCACTACAAAGGTGACAAAAATACCTTTCTTTTGATATGTGGTTTGCAAAAATCGGCCTCTGTTTACAAAAGTTATGGAAAAATGAAAAAAGGCCTATAAAGGCACTTTGAGAGCTCTTGGTCACACCATACGACCACCACGAGCAAGGGGGCTAAAAATTGAGCAACCTCTCGGGGCAAGGGCAAGTGAACTCCAAATCATCAAGGTTGAGCACAAGTCACCATTCACAAATCACCAAGTCCTCACACAAAACAAGAACAATTCACAGTCATGTGAGACTTTCTCACGACAAAGGAGGGGAATAAGAGGGCATTTCAATAGCCAAGAACCATACCACAGGAAGAATATGGGACTAAACCTCCCAATGAAACTTCTCCAATTAGGACCACCATGCACAACAAACCCTAAGAAAATATTTGTTGGTAAAACTTTATAAAATATAAAGTTTTTAAAAAAGAATGTTTCACCAGAGCCCAGAACTCATGCCCCTCTTCAGAAATTGTACTTGAGAATATCTATGCATCTGATACCATGACAGTGAATAACCCAAGATCATCAACTGCAAAAAACCTTCACAAAAGCGAGAGAGACAACACTGCTATTTCACCAAACAAGGAGTGTAAAATATGAGATGAATAATATACATAATGTATAGGCATATAAAGCTATGAAAATGCTGACGGGTATGCAACCACCCAATACAAGAATAAAAAATTAATTACCCTATTAAATGCAAACTATGTGTCTAAGTTAAAACTTAAGCCTATGTAAATATGATTTACTCTAATATATATGTGTGTGTGTGTGTGTGTGTGTGTGTGTTTATTTCTACATACATATTGATAATTATATTCTACTTATATAGTTATTAATGAGAATAATATGTATTGATTGACAAAATATATAATTGAATTCAATAATTATCATAGACTTTCCTATGGTCTGCATACATCATAATGTGGTTATATATATCCATATTTATATACTTATTTACATATTAACTATATTATCTATATTTATTGTTTATTTTCGTATTAACTTATTATTTATTGCATATTATTTGCACAAATCAAAATGTGGTTATATATCTTTATAACACATATCTCTATTGGTAGTCCCTTGAAATATGTTTCAGTATATTGGACTTGCTTACTCCATGATCTAGTTAGATCAAAATATCCTCTTTGAGTGATTCAATATTCCCTTTACACAAAATAGATTAATATATATATCCTTCCTTATTCATATATTGGTTACTGTGTTTTGGATATTATGTTCTTTATTGCTCTCATCCTTTATCCATCAATCAAAATATTCTTTTTGAGATTCTATCTCCTATTTACTTTTTCTTCCATGTTTTTATTTCCTTTCTCCTTCTAAGTGCAGATTATTATTGTTGCACACTCTTCTTTTCTCTACCTCAATCGATGCTAATATGTTTTTGACTTATCTTCTTTTATAATTTTATTTTCCAATAGTCACAACCTAATTGCATCGATTATTCTTTAAAGGATTGATTATTCTTTAAGGGACATGCTCTTTTATAATTATTGTATTTTTGTGTCATGACCCCTCCTTCCTTAATTGCAGCTTATTGCTTATGAATTTAGAATCGATGCCTTAATGATAATGGTTAGGAACCAATGTAAGCATGCTTAGTGATTATTATTATTTATTTAATTAAGCCATAATCATATTTAATAGTTTCTTGTGAATAATTTTATTATTATAATAATTACAATTAATAATATTAATTGTTCTATTTGGTATTATATTAATATAATTATAATATGATTTGTGATAAATAAAATTATAATAATCTTTAAATTGTGGTTATTTAAATATTCATATCTTTGATATTTATTTTATTAGTTATTTGTATTTTAATATTTGATTTGTTATTTAACTTTAATATTTATATATTACAATAATAGTCAATATTCATCTTGTATTATCAATTTTCTTCCGATCTTGGATAAACCTGTTGTGGACTTGACGCTTGCGGGCAGTTTGTCCACGGAAGGCAATGGGAGGTCCACCAGCTCAATTCCAGGCGTCGGCTCTGGTTGCATTATCTGTTTCTTAATCCTTGCAATGTTAAGTTGTGTACAAAGGAAATTCTTATGCCATAACTGGGGAGGCTCTTGGCCTGGTCTGGAAAGGGTGTTATAAGTCGGTGGGAAAGCCAAGGGAACATCACCACATGAAGTTGGGGATGATATGCAATTATCCACAATCTCAATATACTCAACTGAAAGGTTTTGTTATATGGGAAAGAGAGGAGGAAGACGAAAAAACCAGAATGATAACTGCACCATGTGTAAAGAGATGGGCATTTGGGATGGAGAGAACAAGGGAAATATACAAACTTATAGAATAAACATAATTCAAATATCAAATACATATGACAATATTACATCAAGTATATCCCAAAAAGCTCTCAAGAGGAAAAAATCAAGCTCCAAAAGTATCAACACTCAATGTATTATTAAACAATGAAAATATTACAATACTCTTACAAAGTCTCCATGAATACTTTTGAAACATCAAGCTCCTTGAATTAATCCTTCATTTATCTAAGAAAATATGAACACATCACATGTGTGTTTCACATATACACTTGAAAATATAGCACAATACAATGAAAACTAAGCCAAAAAACTCAATAGCCAACCCAAAACACTAAAAATGTGCATGCAATTATAGATTCAAGCTCAAACAAGACAACTAAGTGGTTAGGTAAAATCATGTGTCTCAAAACCATGAGTGCACTAAACCTAATCCATTTGATATTGAGGGGAGTTGAGAGGATGGAAAATTTGAGACCTTGGTGATACAATCACATGGCTAGCTATTAGAAATTTATTATGTGTTCATATGCAAGCTAAGGGACAATCATAACATTAAGCTATTGCTTTTCTTCTTCCATACTCTTGGAGAACAAATTGTAAGTTTCTCTTTGGGGAAGGATTGGAGGATTATTGGTGTACAAGGTAACGGTTGTAAATGTTAATTATTCTCTGTTCGCCATCTTGAATTCCATTTTTTATTTTAATAATGTGAAGAAAACTTGTTGAGCCCTCTTACCTGACCACCTCCTTAGACACTTCCAAACTTAGAAAACATGAAAGCTTATCATCCATTGCAGCTAACTACATGAATAATATTTTAAAATCTCATTTCAAGATATATGAGGTAGTATCCTTGTGTCATGTTGCTCGCTTGACTTGGCCCCAATCAAATCTTATACATCACATATGTAAAATGTGGATTGATAGTTCATTAGCTATATTTATAAAATATGAAATATTATCTTACATTGATTTTGACTTTTAAAATAAAACCAAAATTAGCTATTTGTTTTATCAATATAAAATTTATAATAGAACAAAATTTCTAATGAAATTAATAAGTTGATATTCCAATTTTTTTAATGAAATCTAATCTTTTATTGTAGTTGACTATCAAAATAATATTTTAAATAAAAAATATCTTTTGTTTTGATTACATATTGTAGCATCATAGATTTTCATCCTTGATGATTTCACATTGCATTTTCCTCCCCTTTTAAGTTATTGGACCAAATCAAGCACTTAATTTCCCAAATTATCCATTCCATAGGTTATTTTAAATATTTTTTAATAAATTTCAAGCATAAATAAATGATCACATTTAATACTTGATCCCTGACACTTTAAACACCAAAAAATAGAGTTGGGACATTGACGCCTATATCCCCCTATATTAGTTTCAAATTCAAATATGTTGGTGCCATAATTTTATTATTTGAAATTAAATTATCTAAAGTCAATTGTTGAGATTTAATTTTCATGAAATTAGAATAATAGAATATAAATACCTAGTTATTAGATCATCTAAATATTATGAAGGAAGATCTATGAAATTATTGTTAAAATTTTGATCAAGAGAATTCAAGAAAAAGTCAAGAGCATTAGCTCAGAGCTTTATTACAACAATTCAAGATCAAACATCATGTTCCTGAAGATAAAATTAAATAAATAGATAATTATTTAGAAAGAATTCAAGATTATGTGAGTATTGAATATCTAGTAGGTACAATAGTTCTTATTAATAGATAACATGATGAAACAAATTAATTATGACCAAGGGTTAGAGGTTTTGCATACCTTATCCCATATAGTTGATAATAATGTACCAATGATGGCTAGTTGTGCTCAAGCTTTGAGATGTGCTAAAAGTCAAGGAGGAAATAAAGTCTCCCTTCCTACAACTATAGCTTCTATTTCCACATACATAAATCCAAATGTCACTTCAACAATACAAAAAAGCATTGGAATAACTCCGTCATGAGGCCTTTCCACTAGAAATCCTTATGTTTTTGGATCTTCACATGTGACACCTCAAGTTTCATCCCCTCTCATAAATTTGCAACATAGTAGCCCACCAAGAACATTTACAATTCCACCATATTCACCACATTCCCAAAACACGTCAACCATGATTCTTTAATTAAGCATTTTTTTTCAAATGTAACCTCACTTCATAAATAAATCTTAACTTTGAACCAAAACCAAAACAGATAACCATTGTAATATATTAAAAGGACCCCATTGTCACTTGAAATTTTGAAAACACCAATACCTCCAAATATAGAGATACCTTGATTTGACAAGTACAATGATAAAAGGGACCCTAGTAATTATATATCGGTATATATAGCCTTGTCTAGTGACTTCATTTTTGAAGATAAACTCCTAGCTAAACTCTTTCCTAGTTCATTAAAAGACAAGGCTTTGGAATGGTTTTTCCATTGCTAAATAACTCAATCCTCTCCTTCAATGAACTTTTCGAGGCTTTTGTTCACCATTCCCAAGTAAATATTAGAACTAAAACTACATTAATTGACTTAATGTGATGCAAGTAGAAACAATATGAAAATGTCACAAACTTCATAGGTAGCTACTATTAGTTTCTTTATTCAAAAATCAATCTTACTCTGCCTAATATTGATGTTTCAAGAGTTCATTGAAAACTTTTGACCTAACATAAGGGATAAAATATTATTGATGAAATATCTATCCTTTATACATTTGTGTACAACACTTTGTGATTACAAAAATTTAGTTAGCTAGTATGAAGAGACATCATCATCTACTCCTACTAGGAAATATAAATCTGTACCTCAAAATAACTATCAACATTTGATTCAAGAAGAAAAATAAAAAAATTATCAAGTTAAATACACCTCAAACAACCAACCACATTGAACCTCAAGTTACTACAATCAGTCCAACACCGTGTCAATTTAGACTACATGATAGACAATTTATCTAGTCACCTAACACCATCTATTCAACCATACTAGAAATTTTGAATAAGAACTTAATCTAATTATCTCTTGTTAGACCTGTGGACACGACCAAAAATTTACCTCCAAGTTATAGTCTGAATTCCTTTTTCCAATACCATCACACAAGTGGACAACATATAGAATGATGCATGCATCTTAAACACCAATTTCAAGACCTATTGATTCTAATCACATCTAGATGGGTGGTTTTTGTACCGTAGAAAAAAGGCAACTTGCTTGATTTGGGAATAGTGGATGATAAATTGAACTTAAGGAGGCCTTGACTCAATGTTGCGAGGTTTTTTTCACATCCACACTAGGTCTTGGACCCTTTCAAATGCATTTAATGATGTCTTGCAAAGGTGTTGTAAAGTGTTGTAAAAGACTTTCACACTTTTCTAGACTTAATGAACCCATTTTCCCTTAATTCAAGATTCTAAAATGTATTTAATTGTGTTTTCATATCAATCTAGAAGGATTGTAAAACAAACTTAATGTTAGTCTAGTGTTGTAATGTGTCTTGCACATTCACATTGGATGTTGTGCCCTGCTAGGCTGTGTGCACCTTGTTTTAGTGTTGTAAAGTGTATTTAATCACACTTTTACATTGAATTTGGTGTCCCAAGCCCTAATTAACCTTCACATCATCATTAATAGGCCCCTATTACCCAATATTGTGCATCCTAAGGTAATATTTGATGAAATACCTGACATAGACATCATATAAACCTTATTTCTTAACTTCCTAGCATCTTAGGTGGAAAAATGGCCCATGTGTGACCCATTCACCATCCATGGTGAGTCAAACCCATCCAGGTGGGACCCATTCACCATGGGTGGCGAATGAGTCCCATTTGGCTCATTTTTTACCTTTGAGCAGGAAAAAATGAAATTTAAGTTTATTATTTTCACATGTCGGCCTTAGGGATCCAATTATTGGGAAAATAAGGTGAATTTCCTATAAAATTGACTCTCTAAACCCTAAATCACAACAATTTATTCATTATTCATTCTTCATTCTTCCATCTCAAGTCAAGCAAGTTAGGGTTTCATCCTTTCAAGTCATTAAGATAACAATTTTCAGACATTCAAGGGTAGATTCTTCATGCTTTGCTACATAATTTTTAAGGTCAATCATCATGGAAAGGTAATAAAATCCATTATTGCATGTTTCTTTAAATTATTTCATCATTTTGGTTTAATTACCTAAAAGGTGTTTGACCAAGGCAAACCCCCACGCCCTAACATCCAACATTTCTCTTTCTTGTCTTATGTGTTTGTAAATTTAGAAATCTTGAGGATTTGTAAATCATTGAAGGTCAAGTTGTAAATTTGTTCAAGTCATCTCTTCATTGGACAAGTCAAAATACCCACAAAAATTCACTTTTAGGCCTAAATCTGACAGTCTCAGAACCAGACACCTGGAGAAACAGTAAGTGCAAACCAAAAGCTCCTGATTCCACCTTTGAATATTCAAAAATTCAAAAGTGGACTCATTCACCATGGGTGGTGAATGAGTCCCACTTCCAAGTCAATTTTTGGTTCTCTACATTTTTTAGATACCCTTTTGTTTGAAATGGGTTCTAGAACAGTTTTACAAAACAAGGATTGATTCACCCAGAATGGTGAATGAGTCCCACCAGGCCTAAAAGTCAACATTAGTAACATTCTAGAAACCATTTCCAGTCTCCATCCATATCCTAGGTGCACACTTTTAGTTTCATCAAATTTTGTTACAGTTTGCATTTATTTCTAGGTGCTTTTTGCATCTCATAATGTGTTTTCCAAAAAGTTGCATTTCAATAGTTTTCACTTAATAATCAGCCAATTTTATCAATTAGCAGCATTTAGTCATAATTTCATCATTAATACACTAGATTGAGTGAACCACCTAAATTTTGGATGTGCGATCTATCTCTTTTCATTAGGTGAAAGACCCTAATTGAGCAAAAGAGACATATCATTCCATACACTTTAAAATCTTTGGCTCAATTTTAATGATCAAGGGAATATGTTTTTTTGCCCTGCCTAACCAAAACTTGCAAATTTTTACGAATCCAATGGAAAACCATTCATCAAACTTTGTGCAAGCTTGTTATGTTAAGTATGATGAGATGAATATTGATAAGATTGGTGATATGAGTGATGTTATAAATGATGCCAATAATAATAATGACATAACAATGAGAAAGAAGTAGATAAAATGATTGATTTAATAGATGTTAAACCTTTTAATGGCCAAACATTTTTGTTCCCTGGCATTACTTTCACCAATAGTGATGCATCCATACATGCACCCGATGGTCCTTTCTATATCGCTAGATGTATTAATGAAAAACCTCTACAAGGAATACTCATTGATAATGTGTGTGTAGATAATTTGATCAATAAATAGTTCTTAGTTGTGCATTATCTTTATCAAGATTGTTATGATAAACTAAAAGAATAGTTAAATCTCATGATGGTTTTTATCACCCTATGATAGGTTCGACCACACATCCTTTTAAATACAGACATAAACAATTATATGTATCATTCTTCATCATCTTGATGTCAGGAAAATTTTGTGTGAAGCTAGGCTACCCATGGTTATGATCTATGAATTTCATCCCGTCAATTATTCAAAAGTGCATAATGTTCCCCTTTGAAAATTATATATTTATAGTGCATCATAGTGGGTTTAATCCTTTATCTTCCCACAAGAAATTTTTATTGGATTTATTTTAGCCTCAACCTATTGAACCAATTAAGCCTCATGAAGATTTATTTTCCAAGTCATATGAAAAGTTTAAGGCAAAGCGCATAACTGAATTATCTCTTAGGAATATTCTTGAAAATGATTTAAGACCATGGTTTTTCCTCCTCCCCTACTTGTTATGGATGAGCCTATGCCCCAAGCGAAGACCGGGTTCCAAGTAACCACTTGGAAAATATGTTGTGATTCCTCCACTCATATCATATAAAAGACTAAGAGACAATCAAACGATTCATTTGGGTATGTGCAGGATCATCATTGAAAAATAAGAGTTAGGAAAACTTCACGTAAAAATTCATGAGTAAGTTGTCTATATTATTTCAAAAATATGTAAGAATAGAATCTGTAGAAAATTGAATGTAGTTTCTAAAATACTAGGTTTATTTACAAAAAAATGAAATCTATTTGGTGAAAATTTGAAATTTCAATGCAGTAGTACTTAAATTTTAGGGAAAAATAAGTAGGTGTCTATCTCACCACTCTAACCACAATAAAATGATATTTTTTTTTATAATATTTTAGATATAAGTAGAGGACTCATGTCGTAATGTGATGCATATTTTTTTGTAATTTTTTTCCAAGTAAATAATTAATTATGAATTTTTTATTACAAATTTTAAAAAATATAAAAACTTGTATGTCTGACCACCTTAACTTGGTCAAAACTTCATGAAATTCATTTTTTTTTTAATCCTATAGTATACGAAGCATAGAATGTGACACATGTTTTAGATTAAATAAATGTGATACTGTTTAAAAGTTATAGATGTTTTCCAATCAACCTATCAATCAGGACTTTAGTCGTAATTCAAATAGAAAATGAATAATAATTATTTATTAAATTAAAAGTAAAGCATAATTTATATTGGTGGAAAGTTGAGAATCTTCTTTAAAAACCCTTTTTGTTTCATTAATTTTGGGTAAAAAAAATCGTCAGCCACATACCCTACACATACCCATCATATCACCACTTTTTGGCCCATTATGATCTTGCACGTACCCATTTTATGCCTTCAAAGATAAAATAGGTGTATAGAGATAGTGGTTTCCCAATTCCTGGTGGTTCTTTTAGTTCCTCCCTTAAGGAAAGAAAAGAGACTAATGGTTGAGAAGCCCACTCCTACCCCATCAGAAAATGAAAACTGTGCAAAAGAAATAAAAATGCTAACGAGCGTAGTTGTAGACATCGTGCTATTTATCATTAATTAGAAGTAAAGAATAAAGCAATGTATGATAATCAAACACCTATTAAAAAAACTCAAGAATAATTACAACTTTCATCAAAACAATACATAAAGCTAAAATAAGAAGTGGAACAAAAAAATAAAGTTTTTTAATTATCATAAAACCTCCTATTGTGATTAACTCTGATGATGAATATGAAATTTCTAAAATTGATGAACAAGTCCATACTAAACTTAATGTCTTGTTTTCAGAGAAAATGAATTTATATGGGAGTAACCATGGTGATTGTCCTAATGAGGGTGATCCACCACATGTTGCACCTAGAGATGCTCTTAGTATGGCTCTTGTTGTAGTCCCTTTATCTAGTTGTCCTCCTTCCTTATATGGTGAGTACGATTGGGATTTCGCAGATGATCTACTTTAGAGCGGCTCACATGTGCGATAATCCTTTATGTTTGTTTCATGTTTTTTTTGTGTTTTCTTGTATGTGATGTTATCTCTTGTGTCGCACTACTTTGCGTGCCTTTGATTTTGTGATTTTTCTTTGGATGACCCTTGCTGCTCTGTTCATGCAAGGATAGAAAGGAAACAAACCTGTTGTGGAATTCCTCTATTTGTATCTTCATTCTTATATGTCATTAACTTTATATTTTATTTTTATCTTATGTTTTCCTTTTGGGGATGATGCAAGACATTGAGACATTTAAGTCTTCCATGTTGACCCAATTTTTTTTTTGTCTTCTCTCTATGTGTCATTCCTCCATTATGTTTGTCATTCCACGAGTAGTTGGGAAACGATGTCAATTTCGATCTCTATTATATCACTATAGAAAAGACATATACTAACCTAGATTCATGGATCCCTTATGTGTTCATATTTTATGTTGTTTGTTGAATTACATTTGGGGGAAACCCCTTATATTGTGATGTTTCTTTATCTATAAATATATCATTGTCATAGGCCTTTCAACAGAAACTCTTGTGATCTTTCATTGTATGCCATTTATCATTTTTCTAGACTTTAAGGTAATTTCTTGCAACATCGTGTTTTGGAATTTCTTTAAAGTGGGGGCATACATTAGCATTATTTGCTTCACTTTGTTCACATGCATTAGACTTAGTGATGTGTTGACATTTGCAATTTTACTTCAGTTTTTTCACAAATTTTGAATTTAATATTGCATTAGCATAGCCTCTTCATCATTTTATGGAACCTTATCTAGGTTATGAGGAATTATAAATCTTGGTATAGTTGTTTGTGTGTTTCTCATTTTACCTTTTCTTGGGGGCTGTCTTGGTGAATATCCACCTTTACTAGCATGTGTGTCTTTTGATTTCATATTCACCTAGAAAATATTGGATTTTTCTATTGTGTGAATCATGAACACCTTGGTGTGGATCTTGGGATAACATAGTTTTCTAGTTCATAAGTATCCATACCCCCCTTTTGCATTTCATTTTTGACATTGTATGTTTTTGTATGTTTGTGTTTCTTTTTTCTTATGTTGGTTTTCCCTAGGATCTTTGATCTTCGATACTTGCATGCTCCCCACTTATATTTAGTCATCCAATCTCTTCAAAATTTATAAATTGGACCCCTCTTGACATATATTTTTATTCTTTAGTCTGAGTTTGAGTGTAATTTCACACTCTCACTAAAGTGGGTGATAAATATAGCATCATAAATTATCATCCTTAATAATTTCACACTATGTTTTCTCTCCTTTAAGTTATTGAACCTAATTAAGCACTTAATTTCCTTATTACATTCCACAACTTATTTAGTACTTTTTCCTTAACACTTTAAACTTTTGAAAATAGGGATAAGACACTGGCACCTAGGGGCCTATTTCCCCCTATTTTAGCTCCAGATTCAAATTAATTTTTGTGAAAATTTTATTATTTAAAATTTAAAATATTTAAAGTTGGTTGTCAAGATTTAATTTTCAATAAATTAGAATAACAACATATAAATACCTAGTTATTGCATCATTTGAAAATTAACAAGGAAGATTTAATAAATTATTAGAAAACTTATGATCAAGAGAATTCAAGAGAAAGTCAAGAGCAACATTTCAAAGCTTTATTACAACAATTCAAGATCTAGCATCAAGTCTTGAGTCCTATGTGAGTTGATGTGTATTCATGTTTTCATTATTTTGTGAATGCTACCCATTGTTGTAGGTCTCCAAAGCATTCGTGGAAATCAAGCAAGCAAGATCCAAGACCTTGAGGAGACATGCATGACTTCAATCCTTCAAGGAAGCCATTGAAGGGTGGTGAGTTGCAGTTCTTTTTTATTTCATCATTCCTTCAATTTATTTATCCATTTATCATTGAATTTACCATTGTGGAAGTGGAAACACTAACACAGGGTTTGACTAAGGAAAGCTCCTAAATGGAACAACATTTTATATCTTTATGAATATGTAGATTTTAGGTTTGAAGAGGATTAAAGGGAGCTTGAAGATAAATTGTTCATCATTACATGCAAAACCCTAGGCCTTTATAAATCATGGAAACTCAATTAGAGAAATATGTTACAGTGATTCAAAAATTCTGTAGACATGAAACAAAACTGGAGATCTAACATCAGAGAACTATGAAAATAGATCTAAAAAATACCTAGTATGATAGTGACACCCCTAGAGGAAATGTTATAAAAAATTAGGCTTCAAAATTTGTACCACATGTGCACAGTGTCGTCCACTCTATTTTTTTCCTTATTTCCTTTGTGACTTCTTAGATTTTCTGTATTTTCATCAAAACACTAATTTGTATCATTAGGCCAACTAGATTATTGTATTTCATCATTAGGACATTTCCATATCTAGTTAAGGGATGGTTGACTCACCTATCAGGCTATAATTCAATCTCATTCCTTGTGCAAATCCATCAAACCACCTTTCCATCTTTACATTTCCAATCCATTCCAATATGCTCTCATACGTATATATGAAATTAGGGAAATTTGTGAAACCCTATGGTACAAAATCAAAGGTTTCCCTTTCCCTATGTTTCATATATAATTTTATGATAAAAACATCCAATGATCAAGTAGGTGATATCCCAAAAAACAATAAAGGTATCTATAAAGGATGATGATGATTTTAACAATTTATTTATATATGTTCTCTAAGTCAAATTAGTGTTGTAAAGATAAATATGGACATTACATAAGTAATTAAAGTAATTAATTAATTTTTATTAATTTTTTTTTTCTATGCTCTTAATAGTAGCACATATCAGGTTTTGAATATGATTTTTGTAGCTATCTTAACTCTAAATTAAGTTAAATTATCATTATTATATTGTTATTTAGTAAAATAGGTTAGCTTGGGGATTATATAGGGTTATCTAACTAAGCCTAGGTGACATTTTAGGCATAAATAGGTATATATAGGAGGTAGTGAGTCTTATTTCATCATCATATTGGGAATTAGATTCTCATCAAAGATATAAATAGAGGTTTGGCCCCTTAAAGTTGCTTGTTATTCTTGGCTATTATCAAGTATTTACAACACATTTACTATCATATTCTTCTACTATCCATGATATTTCAATACAAGTGGTATCAAAGCATGATCTTGTAATTATAGAGGCAATAAATTTTCTTAACATTGGAGACCATTTTGGGAAGAGAATATCTCCTACATTTCAATGAATTTATCTTTAATTTTTAAAGTCTTTTGGAAGACCATATTCAAGAAGCTAGAATCTAGATTTCAAAGGAATTTGAGCTGAATTTAGTGATTTATTGTAGATTTAAGGTTTTTGTGAAATTTATTTGAAATGTGCATATCTCCCAAATGTTGTCAAATTGATTCCTACTTTTGGTGGGTTTTTAAATAATACATAGGAAATCCTTATTCAAAATTTAAGATAATGTGAAGTAGTAATAGTATATTTAAATTGTAAAATTATGGTTTCCACATAAATTTCTCTCAAGGTCACAAATCATCTAATGTCTGGGATATTTTCCTAGGAAAGTGTTACCTTAGTACTAGTAAGTTATAGTAAAAAAATTAGATTATTTTAAATTTATTTGTGTGATCCATTGAAAAATTATTTTCTACCATCATGACAAGGCCTGTAATACGAGGCAAATAGAATGCTACCGTAATAAGGAAATTTTCAAATGAGGATGAGGTATAAGTTGAGGATATTAAACCTAATGATGAGATTATGAAGGTAAAGGGTGAAATTTTATCAATTATGAATGACATAAATAAAGTTTGTATGAAGGTGGACATAATTATTCAAAGGATGAAGTGTAAGGGAAAAGATTTACCTACTAAAGTAAAAGATAATTCTTTTTGGGGCATGAATTCCTTACGATTGACTTATATTTCAAGTATCCTCCATTTAATAGTCCTATACCTACACAGTTCATACCCAAGTTGAATTTGAGAAAGTTTGATGGAAAGGATCCAACCAATTGGCTCTACCAAATGGATAAATTATTTGGTCTTCATCATGTTCCTAGTCAATAAAAGGTGGTGTGACATCATTATATGTAGAACTAGATCAATTTATTATTGGAAAAATGAAGAAGAACATCTCATTATGCAGCTTTTTTGTTTTCATTGATGTCACCATGTATGAGTTATAATTGCATCACCATAAGTTCAAGCTTGATCTGATATTCTGAACTGGTACGCAGAAATAGTCATTATCCTCCAATATTTTGGTCTGCATATGCAGTACAGATAAGATTTATCCACACAGTTCAGATGTGATGTACAATGCATATATCTAAATCTATTTTCCTAATTGTGGATGGTTATGATCTGTATATTAGAAGTTATGAACAAAAAGTTGAGAGGCACAATGTTGATAGGTTGTAGCATAGACTGGCATAGGAATTTTGTTCTACAATCCCCCATTGATGAATATCATTCATTGCAATTTTGGAAGATGGTTCTTGGTTTCTAGAAGCTTATAAATTCAAAATTTCATGTGTACAAGTGCTTGTATGGCGAGTTGGCATCATTCTATTGTCGTATTTTGTTATTAGGTCTATCCATAGTCAACCTAATCAATAGTTGATGTTATAATAAATTAATTTTTTGTTGCAAATGTATTTGTGACCTATCTTAGGTCCATACCAACATATTGTAGCATACTAAATGCTTGAATTTTTTTTGCAAAAAAAATCTACAAACTTGAAGCCAACAGTTAATCTTTTTGGTGAATGAGGGTTGCATCTAATTAGGCTAACCTAATTGATGCTTACAGATGAGTCAAATACATATATTGGATAGTTTTTGAGATTGAGCTCGAGATAGATAAGTATGTGAAGATGAATCAAGGTGAATAAATATATGCTCATATGCAAGTTTATCAGAAGAAGTGTGTAAAGTCAGTTTATTGAGCATCAAAGCAACTGAATCAACAATTTTTGGGTGTGACTTTATCAGTTCATATTCTGGCTATTAGCCATTTCTACATTGAATCTTTGTAGGTAGGCAGCCTCCCATTTTTGGACAGTGAGTCTTGGCAGTGAGCCACCCTTTGTAATATCTTATTACCAGTTATATTATATTGTGAGCCAATCCTCACCATGGTTTTTCCCATCTTGGGTTTTCCACATAAAAATCCTAGTGCTCATGTGTTGTGTTCTTTTATGGCCTATTAATGCTCTTTCTCATTCTTACTGTTATATGCATTCTCCATATTTGGATGGTGTATGTTCAATAAGTTTAAGAAGATATCGATTCACCCCCCGTCTTAATATCTTGGATGTTCAACAATTGGTATAAGAGCTAGGTTCCTTCAAAGAAGCCTAACAGCTTGAGGAAGATCTTGAAGATGGGACAAATGGATGATAAAGAAGAAATCCAGATAGATCTTGAAGATCTTGCCAAGCATGAAAATGAAAACAAAGATTTGAAAGAAAATATTAATGAGGCAAATGAATGCATCAAGAAATTGAAAGAGAAATTGAAGAAATTCAAAGAAAGATAGAGAAGTAAGTGAGAAATTAAAACAAGAAAATGAAGATGAATCACATGGTTAAAGGTATAAGTGGAGGAAAATAAGATAATTGAAGATTTTCTAAAAATAGTGGTTCAAAGAAAAATTGATGAATGCTCAAGGCTTGAACAAGAAGTGGTAAACTTGAGAGAAAATATGGAAAAAGAAAGAGTTTGTCAAGATAAGTTCAAAACAAGCTCAAGCAAGATTGATGAGTTGATTGTAGGACAAAA